>JAWIZW010000053.1:0-146227 GCA_034703905.1 Chenopodium berlandieri
GCTGAAGTCTCCCAGAGTAAGAAAGAAATCTAGCAACCCAAGTCTCAATTCTGGAAGTGATCCTCTGGACAAGGGGCTTACATTGCTGAATGGTGAGCTTTTTGAGATAAAGGAACCCCCAAAATCTAAAAGAGGAGAGAGAACCAGCCACCATACCCAGCACAGATAACAGGGCATTTTGTTCAACAGCCTGAATACCACCAAAGTAAACTTCACTTTTTGCTAAGGTAGCAACCAAGCCAGAAGCAAAGGAAAACTTCTTTAAAAGCATTAAACAAGAGTTGGACAGAATGCTCATCAGCCCTAGAAAACATAAGCAAATCATCTGCAAACATGAGGTGAACAAGAGAGAGCTTCTCACATCTAGGGTGAAAATTGAAATCAGGAACCTTACTTAACTCATGCAGGCATCTAGACAGATATTCCATGCCCAAAGCAAACAAAAAGGAGACATGGGGTCTCCTTGTCTGAGACCTTTCTTAGCACGAAAGGGGGGGTGGGGCTACCATTGATAAGAATACAGAAAGAAACAGAAGGTATACAACCCCATAACCCACCTAATAAACAGATTTGGGAAACCCAACTCCTCCATAACAGACCTTAGGAAAACCCCATTCAATAGAGTCATAAGCCTTTTCAAGTCCACCTTAATCATGCATCTAGGGAAATGAATTTATGACTATAAACCCTTAATTTAACTCAGTAGCAAGCAGAATATTATCACCAATATGCTTCCTTGGGATGAAACAGCTTGAGCTCATCAATAACCTCTCCAACCACTCTGGCAAGCCTAGCAGTCAAAATCTTAGAAATAATTTTGTACAACACTGTGCAGCAAGCAATAGGTCTAAAATCCTTGACAAAAGTAGGATTTTGAACCTTAGGGACAAGAGTCACAGTAGTACAGTTCCACTGAGTATTCATAATGCCAGTATCAAAAAAAACATGAACTGCCTCATAAATATCAAGCTTGATTATGTTCCCATGTTGTACTTGAAAAATTTAGCATTAAACCCATCTATTCAGGAGCTTTGTCATCACCTATACCCTGAATAGCACAGTCAATCTCAGCATTAGTAATAGGAGAGGACGAAAGACCCGCAGCATCAATAGAAAAGGCATTTGCCAGCCCTCATAGTCACAAGGTCAACAGCATTTAGAGTATGAGAAGTGGAACCCATCAACTGTTTATAAAAGGAAATAATTTCACAGTTTCAATCTCAGTGGGATCTTCAATAAAAACCTGCTGATCAGTCATAATAGAGTCAATTCGATTCCTAGACTGCCTGTGTTTCATCATAGAAAAAAAAATACTTGGTGTTAGAATCACCAAGAGCCACCATCCATCCTAGATTCTGCCTATACACACTTTCCTGCCTGCACTGACCTCCAGTATTTGAGGCTCTCAATAGCAGCAGTCTCTGTTCCATTAAAACAGAATTGCTAGGATTAAGGCCCATCTGATCCTGAACATCCAGCAAAGCCAACTGCGCATCACAAACTCTCTGGTTCAACATTACTAAAAGAATGTTTATTAAGCGTTTTCAACTGAGTTTTCAAGTTTCTAGCTTGTTCCACACCCTGGACATAGCATTACCAGGAACTCCACCACTCCAAACTTTCCTGAACCAACCCTAAGAAATCAGGGTGAGAAATGAGGCAGTTAAAAAATCTAAAAGGCCTTGCTTTACTAGGAGAGCAGGACACACTTCATACATCAAAGGAGAGTGATCAGAGAGGGAAGGAGCCAAATAGTGAGCTTCAACAGTAGGATAATGAAGCAACCATTCAAAGTTCACCAATCCTCTATCAATTCTAGTGAGAGTACGGGGTCCAACATGAGCCTTATTAGACCAAGAATAGTAGGACCCTTTACTTTTTATCTCAACAAAGTTCATAGACTCCACAAAATTCCTGAAATCCCGGGTTTCATAGTCAGTCACATCATTGCCATTGATCCTGTCTTGATGCTGCAAAACCGAGTTGAAATCACCTGTGCATAGCCAAGGCAAATTAACAGGACCAATAGCCTCAATACTAGACCAAAAAGACCCTTCCTGTCCTGTATGCTATGAAGCCCATACACACAGGTAACATAAAACTGTCTACTGTAATCAATACTGCTAATACAACAGTGGATAAACTGAGTGTGAATGGTAATAACCTCAACATGCATCTTATCACTCATCCATCCCGCCAAATTCTACCATTTCCAGAGCAAGAATAGTTACAAACCCAATTTAAACCATACCCAATTTCCTCTGCAATCCTGTACTCTTATGTGGTTTAACTTTAGTCTCAAGCAAACATATCAGATTACTTTTAGTCCTGTTCAGCAGCTGCCTAACATCAGCTACTTTAGAGGGGTCATTCAAACCCCTCACATTCCATACAGTGATAATCATGACTTTAAAGGGGGCCCACCCCCGCTGGTTTGTCATTAGCATGATTCACATCCTCGACCTCATCCACAGGCAAGACAGAAAAAGCATTAGCTGTGTGGACTCATTCAACTTGTTGTTAACCGTAGCACCCTTTTCTTCATTGTATCCAGCCATCTCTATTAGCAGGAACTGTAGAGGTATTAGTTTTCACCTTCTGGACCATGTTCGAAGTGGCTGAGCCTTATTGTATGGTGTTGTAGTTGTTCACCTTTGACTCAGAAACAAACATGCCCTACCTTATGACATTTATTACAGTATGGCGGGGTCCACTCATACTCAACTATCAATTCTAACATTTCACCTCTTGGGTTTCAACCCAAACAGATTTAGCTAGGGTTAGTAATATCTATCTCAATAACATCCTAGCAAATGAAAACTCTTAACTGCCTGGATGTGCATTCATCAGCACAGATTGGCACACCCAAAATACTTCCAATTCTACTAAGGTCTCAGCCCCCCAGCAATTAAGAGGGAGATTAGGGAGCTTGACCCATAAAGGAATAGTTCGAAGAATTTCAGCATGAAAATCAAAATTCTCAGACCATGGTTTCACAATTGCTGGCTTCCCTATAAACATATAAGGACCCCCCAAATCACAGAATTAAAATCAACCTCATTGCACAAGTTAATTATGAAATATCCCTCGTCATGCCAAAAAACATCCGGGTTATTATGAATACCCCATTCATCACCAATAAACCTTTTAATCGAAGCAATTGTCGGGTAATAGCCAACAACAAACAACACTATAGCATTTTTCCATTTCTTAGACCCTTCTTCAATTTCACTAGAAGGAAGGACAGCAATCTGCTTACCATCTCTAATTACAGGGGGGACATAATTCAGAGAGTTACCTTTTGCATTCAATTTCCCAGTGAAAATATGCTCTCAGGTGCTTGAAGACCAGTAGCAGCAGGATCAATACTAGGATGCTTGATAGAAGAGGGCCTGCCTTGTTTCCCCATCGGACAACGGGAACAGTAGTATCAAGCTGATTGCTAATCAATGGGACAGTAACCGAAGAACCTGGTACTGTTCCATTGGATTTTGAACCAACTGAGCCAAAATTGAGAGCAAGAAGTTGAGCATCTCTTCGAGTAACCTTCCCAGCAGAAGGATGGACTAAGCCTGGAGCAGGGGTAACCAACGCATCTCCATCATCAAAAAACTTCATGCACAGTTTGAAATCCAGCAGAAACGGAACAAAGAGGGATTCAGCAATTCCTTTGAGATTTTAGTAGAGCAGGAGTAGCCTGTTTCTTCTTTCTAGCCATGGGAGCTGATAATCGAAGAAAAACCAATTTAATCAAGCAACCATGAATGAAAATCAAGCTTTCTCTCTCTAGGGTTTCTCTCTCTAGGGTTCTCTCTCTAGGGTTTTTTGCTTACGAATGCATTATAGTTTTGAATGTGTTTGTCTTTCATTTGATTAAATTAGCTTTGTTTAATTGTGTTTGACTTTTATTTGATTCAATTAGCTTTGTTAAATGCATTGACTTTAATTTGATTTAAAAAGCTGTGTTTGAATGTGTTGACTTTCATTTGATTCAAATAGCTTTGTTTGAACGTGTTTGACTTTCATTTTATTCAATTAGCTTGTTTAAATGTGTTTGACTTTCATTTGATTCAATTAGCTTTGTACAATGCATTTGACTTTCATTTGATTAAATTAGCTTTGTTGAATGTATTTGACTATCATTAGATTCAGAAATATTTGTTTGAATGTGTTTTACTTTCATTTGATTTAATTAGCTTTGTTTTAATGTGTTTGACTTTCATTCGATTAAATTAGCTTTGTTGAATGCATTTGACTTTCATTTGATTCAAAAAGCATTGTTTGAATGTGTTTGACTTTCATTTGATTCAATTAGCTTTGTTTGAATGTGTTTGACTTTCATTCGATTAAATTAGCTTTGTTTAATTGTGTTTGACTTTTATTTGATTCAATTAGCTTTGTAGAATGCATTAGACTTTAATTTGAATCAAAAAGCTTTGGTTGACTGCGTTGACTTTTGTTTGATTCAATTAGCTTTATTGAATGCATTTGACTTTTATTTGATTCAAAAAGCTCTGTTTGAATGTGTTTCACTTTCATTTGATTCAATTAGCTTTGCTTGAATATGTTTGACTTTCATTTGATTAAATTAGCTTTGTTGAATGCAGTTGACTTTCATTTGATTTAGAAAGCTTTGTTTGAAAGGTTTACCTTGCATTTGATTTAATTAGCTTTGTTTGAATGTGTTTGACTTTAATTTGATTCAAAAAGCTTTGTTTGAATGTGTTTGAATTTCATTTGATTCAACTAGATTTGTTAGAATGTGTTGACTTCATTTGATTCAACCAGCTTTGTTTGAATGTGTTTGACTTTCAGTTGATTCAATTAGATTTGGAGAATTCATTTGACTTTCATTTGATTAAATTAGCTTTGTTGAATGCATTAGACTTTAATTTGAATCAAAAAGCTTTGGTTCACTGTGTGTTGACTTCATTTGATTTAATGAGCTTTATTGAATGCATTTGACTTTCATTTGATTCAAAAAGATTTATTGAATGTGTTTTACTTTTATTTGATTCAATTAGCTTTGCTTGAATCTGTTTGACTTTCATTTGATTCAATTAGCTTTGTTTGAATGTGTTTGACTTTTATTTGATTCAAAAAGCTTTGTTTGAACGTGTTTAACTTTCATTTTATTCAATTAGCTTGTTTGAATGTGTTTGATTTCATTTGATTCAACTAGCTTTATTCAATGCATTTGACTTTCATTTGATTCAAAAAGATTTGTTTGAATGTGTTTGACTTTCATTGGATTCAATTAGATTTGTTTGAATGTGTTTGACTTTCATTGATTCAATTAGCTTTGTTGAATGCATTAGACTTTAATTTGATTCAAAAAAGCTTTTTTGAATGTGTTTTATTATCATTTGATTCAATTAGCTTTGTTTGAATGTGTTTAACTATTATTTGATTCTAAAAGATTTGTTTGAATGGTTTGACTTTCATTTTATTCAATTAGCTTTGTTTGAATGTGTTTGACTTTCATTTGATTCAATTAGCTTTGTACAATGCATTTGACTTTCATTTGATTAAATTAGCTTTGTTGAATGTATTTAACTTTCATTTGATTCAGAAGGCTTTGTTTGAATGTGTTTTACTTTCATTTGACTAAATTAGTTTTGTTGAATGCATTGACTTTCATTTGATTAAAAAAGCATTGTTTGAATGTGTTAGACTTCATTTCATTTAATTAGCTTTGTTTGAATGTGTTTGACTTTAATTTGGTTCGTTTAGTTTTGTTGAATGCATTTGACTTTAATTTGATTCAAAAAGCTTTACTTGAATATGTTTGACTTTCATCCGAATCAATTATGTTTGATGAATGCATTTGACTTTCATTTGATTCAATTAGATTTGCTTGAATGTGTTTGACTTTCATTTGATTAAATTAGCTTTGTTTAATAGTGTTTGACTTTATTTGATTCAATTAGCTTTGTTGAATGCATTAGACTTTAATTTGAATCAAAAAGCTTTGGTTCACTGTGTTTGACTTTCATTTGATTCAATTAGCTTTATTGAATGCATTTGACTTTCATTTGATTAAAAAAGCATTGTTTGAATGTGTTTTACTTTCATTTGATTCAATTAGCTTTGCTTGAATGTGTTTGACTTTCATTGATTAAATTAGCTTTATTGAATGCATTTGACTTTCATTTGATTCAATTAGCTCTATTGAATGCATTTGACTTTCATTTGATTCAAAAGATTTGTTTGAATGTGTTTGACTTTTATTTGATTCAACTAGCTTTGTTTGAATGTGTTTGACTTTAATTTGATTTAGAAAGCTTTGTTTGAATGTGCTTGACTTCATTTCATTTAATTAGCTTTGTTTGAATGTGTTTGTGATGTGTAAACAAGATGAGAAACCTTGTCACGACAATGATAAGTTAGCAGAAGGTCAAATGAATTAAGTTTCAATTGTCACGAGATCAGTTTAGTTAGGGGAACACTCACCCTAAGCTAAGGATATAGCAAAGAGGAACTCTCACTCGTTTGCTTGGGATAGTTTAGATAAGGGAACTCTCACCAAATCGTAAACTACAAGTTTTAATCTTGGGAACTCTCACCAAAACTAACACTCTTCAAATTCGGATACTCAAATTTGGAAAAACAAAGTGGACTAAACACAAGTCACTTTAGTTAACAAAACACACGTTTTGGGCAAATATTCTTGGATTGTTTTTCATTCATTCAACGTATGCTATTTATAGCATCAATACAACCTTTTCACTTGCCTACTTTAATTCAACAAAAAAGGAAATAAACTAAGGGAAATAAGTGGTTAATACACGTCCCACTTTACTCCATTACAAACATAAAAAGAACTAAAGACTAGGCTTAAAACAAAGGGAAAATGATCAGTCAAAATAGTATCCAAAGAGCATCTTCAACGGCTAAAATAACACGCCCAAAACAGCTACTCTCTTAAGTTTCGTAACCCCCATTTCAAAGCCTTGATTTACGCCTTTTATTCAAACTTTGTAACTCCTATTTTAATGCCTTTATTCTAGCAGCAATATCCACACGTAACCCCCAAGTAATGAGGTGCAATGTTCAGCCAACCGACGCCCATTAAGTGCCATGAATCATGCCACTTTAATCAGCCCAAGTAACTCACAAACGGCTAGCATGAAATACGCTCAAACTGCCACCAATTCAGCTTGTAACCGACGCTTATTAAACGTGCATTTGGAGCTTGGAAAACCGTCACCTGCTAGATACTTCCTACAAGGTTAATTACACTAAGTGAAGTGCAACCCCTTGTAAAAACTTTCGGACTAAACCGTGCAAAGGATTAAAGAATGACTCGGACAGAATAACTCCTTTGCATAGCCTTGAACTTGGACCCCAAGGTCTTGACCATTTGGACGATCTTTTTGAACATTAGAACTTTGACCATATTGGTCATCCTCCTCTTCTTCAAAAGGAATTGCCCTCAATTCATCATCATCAAAGTAAGGAGCAAGATCCCCAACGTTGAATGTGCTTGAGACACCGAATGGCCTCCCAAATCAACTTTGTATGCATTGTCATTGATCTTTTCCATGACTTCAAATGGACCTTCGGCTCTTGGCATAAGTTTGTTCTTTCTTTTGCTAGGAAACCTTTCTTTTCTCATGTAAATCCACACTAAGTCACCAACTTCAAATTGCTTCACGTTTTTCACCTTCTTGTTGGCTTGTTTTTTGTAGACTTCATTTGCTTTCTCAATGTTCTTCCTAACTTCCTTGTGTATCTTCAATATGAACTCGGCTTGTTCCTTAGCTCCACCATGAACGAATTTGTCTTGTGGCAAAGCTATGAAATCAATAGGAACATAAGGATTGACACCATAGACCACTTCAAAAGGAGAGTACTTTGTAGTAGAACTAGGAGTCCGATTGTAAGCAAATTCGGCATGAGCTAGCTTGACATCCCAATCCTTAGCACTCTTACTAACCAAGGTCCTAAGCAAAGAACCAAGTATTCTATTCACCACTTCGGTTTGACCATCGGTTTGTGGATGGTGTGAAGTAGAAAACAGTAGCTTTGTTCCCATTAGACGCCAAATTGATTTCCAAAAATGACTAAGGAACTTTGTATCTCGATCGGACACAATGGTGCGTGGAACCCCATGAAAACGAACCACTTCTTCAAAATACAACTTAGCCACTTTCATAGCATCTTCGGTCTTATGACAAGGAATGAAATGGGCCATTTTCGAAAACCGATCAACAACCACCATGATTGAGTCTTTACCTCTTTGAGTTCTAGGTAAAGCCACAATGAAATCCATGCTCACATCTTCCCAAGGTCTTTCCGGAACTGGCAAAGGCTTGTAGAGACCTTTGTGAAACACCATCTTGGCCCTTTGACAAGTAGAACAACGACTAACCACATGATGAACCGTGGCTAACATTTTCGGCCAATAAAAGTGAGCTTGAAGAAGCTCCATTGTTTTTTGAATCCCAACGTGACCAGCTAGACCTCCTCCATGAGCTTCATGAATCAACAAGCTTCTAATTGGACACTTAGGAATGCATAACCGATTTCCCTTAAAAAGAAAGCCATCATGTAAGGAAAATAAGTCATATACTCCATGAACACACTTCTGCATTACTCCATTGAAATCGTCATCTTCCTTGTAGTATTCCTTGATCAAATCAAACCCAAGGACCTTTGCTTCGACAACTCCAAGCAAATTATGCCTCCTAGATAAGGCATCCGCAACAACATTAGCCTTTCCACTCTTGTATTTAGAAGAAAAGTTAAATGTTTGCAAGAATTCAACCATTTAGCATGTCTTGAATTCAACTTCTTTTGTCCATGAATGAACCTTAAAGATTCATGATCCGAATGCAATATGAACGGTTGTGGTCTCAAGTAGTGTGACCAATGATCTAGAGCTCGTACCATAGCATAGAACTCTTTATCATAGGTGGAATAATTCAACTTGCCTTGACTCAACTTCTCACTGAAATAAGCAATTGGACGCCCTTCTTGAATCAAAACTGCTCCAATCCCCTTCCCACTTGCGTCACACTCCACTTCAAATGGTTTGGAAAAATCAGGGAGTGCAAGAATAGGAGTGTTGCACATTTTCTCCTTGACTTCTTCAAAAGCCTTTTGAGCTTGTGTAGTCCATTCAAACGTCCCCTTCTTAGTACACTCAGTTATAGGAGCCATGAGTGTGCTAAAATTCTTGATAAATCTTCTATAGAAAGAAGCTAGGCCATGGAAAGAACGGACCTCCGTGAGTGTTTTCGGACTAGGCCATGATTGAATTGCTTCAACCTTGCAAGGATCCACCTTCACGCCATTACCTGAAACTATGTAACCAAGAAACGTGACCTCATACAACATAAAATCACATTTTTCAAGTTTTCCATACAATTTTTGTGTTCTTAAAACAGAAAAAACTTGAAACAAATGATCTAAATGTTCATCCTCATTTTTAGAGTAAATAAGGATATCATCAAGGTACACCACCACGAACTTGCCAAGAAACGGCCTCAACACCTCGTTCATCAATCTCATGAATGTGCTAGGTGCATTGGTCAATCCAAACGGCATCACGAGCCACTCATACAACCCATGCTTTGTCTTGAATGCAGTCTTCCATTCATCACCTTCCCTCATTCGAATCTGATGGTAACCACTCCTCAAATCAACTTTTGAGAAAACATTTGAACCACTCAATTCGTCCAACATATCATCAAGTCTTGGAATTGGAAACCTGTACTTGATAGTAATATTGTTAACAGCTCTACTATCAATACACATGCGCCAAGTGCCATCTTTTTTTGGGACCAACAAAGCAGGAAACCGCACATGGACTCATAGATTCACGCACATAACCCAGACCCATCAATTCTTCAATTTGTCTCTGCAACTCCTTAGTTTCTAAAGGGTTACATCTATAGGCAGGTTTATTTGGTAGAGGTGCGCCTGGAATGAGATCAATTTGATGCTCAATTCCTCTCAAGGGTGGTAATCCCTTAGGTAACTCATCAGGAAAAACATCCTCAAACTCCTTAATCAATTTTGCAAGTCTAGGATTTTGACTCACAAATTTTTCATGGATTTCTTTAGAGTACAACATGAATATCTCTTCCTCACCTTCGAACTCCCTCTCAAATTCCTTACAAGACAATAAAGAAATTTGTGATTTTTGTGGTTGTGAAAACCGTGGGGGTGGTAAAGGGTACAATTTTTTTTGTTTCCCTTGGTGAGTGATAGTGTAGGTGTTATGGTACCCATCATGAATGGATTTTTTATCAGATTGCCATGGTCTACCAAGAAGAATATGACAAGCATCCATTAATACAACATCACATAATTGACTATCATGATACGAACCAATCAAAAAATTCACCATGCATTGCCTTCTAACCCCAGTACTAGCATTAGAATCTAACCAACTCAATTTGTAAGGATGTGGATGATTAGTGGTAGTAAGACCTAGTTTAGAGACTAAAGTCTTTGACACAGTATTAGCCTCACTGCCCCCATCAATAATTAAATCACATACCTCGTCACCAATTTTACACTTGGTGATGAAAATGTGTTGTCTTTGAGGTGCCAAAGGTTCTTCCACACGAGCTTGAAACGCTCTCCTAACCACCAAGTTCGTTTTGTCCTCTATCTCAGGATAGCAATGGTCCTCCTCCTCCTCATCCTTTTCACGCGGGGTCACATCCTTCTCTTCTTCAGACTCAAATTCCTCCCAATTGATGCTTTGGGTGGCTATGAGTTTAACCTCTTGCATGGTTAAGGCTCTTGAATTAGGACAATCTTTTTTGTAATGTCCTCTTCCTCCACACTTGTAACATACAATGTCACTAAGTTTGAAGTCTTTCGTGTTCTTCTTAGATGGCTCATTAGACTTGCTAAAAGAAGAACCCTCCTTCGGAATGAAGGGTGGTTTACGTAACACTGGAGTAGTGGTAGGCGCTTTCTTCTTTTTCCTTTTAGCATCAAACTTTGTCACAAGTTTGCAAGCTTCCACAAACGTGAGGTTAGTGTAACCTTCAAGTTTGTCTTGTAATTCTTGATCCAACCCAGCTACAAAACGTCCTAACTTCAGTTCTTCATTTTCAGTCACCTCGCACACAATGGCAAGCCTATCAAACTCTTTGATATAGTCTTCCACTGAGTCGCCATTTTGCTGCAGAGTACTCCACTTCACATATTGATTTTGCTTGTAATTGTGAGGAATGAAACGATCTCTCATTCTCTTCTTCAGCTTTTCCCAAGTGGAAATGTGAGCCTTACCCCTAAGGGTACGCCCTCTTTGTTCTCCCTGCAACCAACTATCACCATAGCCCTTCAGTTTGACTTTGGCTATCTTGTACTGTTGAACCGTCTCATGGATGTCCTTGTAATCAAAGTACCTTTCCAAGGATTTCTCCCACTCCAAGTACTTCTCTGGATCAAGTGTCCCATCAAAGGCAGGAATGTCCACTTTGAGACTCCTATCTTCCCTCCTAGGTGGAGGTTCTTCACCTTGATCTCTCCTGTCTTGCTCGTTCATGAGCCTTGCCATCAAGGCAGCAAGGTTCCCTTGTAGATTGGCATTGGTTTCGGCCAACCTTTCCTGACTAGCAATGGATCGATTAAGAGCTTCCAAAGCTGTCCTCAAGTCTGGATTCTCTCCCATGGTATGCAGGTATTCGACCCCTTTGGAAAAATTTAAGAAAATTTTCCCCCTACCTGACGCGCCAAATGATGTGTAAACAAGATGAGAAACCTTGTCACGACAATGATAAGTTAGCAGAAGGTCAAATGAATTTAAGTTTCAATTGTCACGAGATCAGTTTAGTTAGGGGAACACTCACCCTAAGCTAAGGATATAGCAAAGAGGAACTCTCACTCGTTTGCTTGGGATAGTTTAGATAAGGGAACTCTCACCAAATCGTAAACTACAAGTTTTAATCTTGGGAACTCTCACCAAAACTAACACTCTTCAAATTCGGATACTCAAATTTGGAAAAACAAAGTGGACTAAACACAAGTCACTTTAGTTAACAAAACACACGTTTTGGGCAAATATTCTTGGATTGTTTTTCATTCATTCAACGTATGCTATTTATAGCATCAATACAACCTTTTCACTTGCCTACTTTAATTCAACAAAAAAGGAAATAAACTAAGGGAAATAAGTGGTTAATACACGTCCCACTTTACTCCATTACAAACATAAAAAGAACTAAAGACTAGGCTTAAAACAAGGGAAAATGATCAGTCAAAATAGTATCCAAAGAGCATCTTCAACGGCCAAAATAACACGCCCAAAACAGCTACTCTCTTAAGTTTCGTAACCCCCCATTTCAAAGCCTTGATTTACGCCTTTTATTCAAACTTTGTAACTCCTATTTTAATGCCTTTATTCTAGCAGCAATATCCACACGTAACCCCCAAGTAATGAGGTGCAATGTTCAGCCAACCGACGCCCATTAAGTGCCATGAATCATGCCACTTTAATCAGCCCAAGTAACTCACAAACGGCTAGCATGAAATACGCTCAAACTGCCACCAATTCAGCTTGTAACCGACGCTTATTAAACGTGCATTTGGAGCTTGGAAAACCGTCACCTGCTAGATACTTCCTACAAGGTTAATTACACTAAGTGAAGTGCAACCCCTTGTAAAAACTTTCGGACTAAAACCGTGCAAAGGATTAAAGAATGACTCGGACAGAAATAACTCCTTTGCATAGCCTTGAACTTGGACCCCAAAGTCTTGACCATTTGGACGATCTTTTTGAACATTAGAACTTTGACCATATTGGTCAGTTTGACTTTAATTTGATTCGTTTAGTTTTGTTGAATGCATTTGACTTTAATTTGATTCAAAAAGCTTTACTTGAATATGTTTGACTTTCATCCGAATCAATTATGTTTGATGAATGCATTTGACTTTCATTTGATTCAATTAGATTTGCTTGAATGTGTTTGACTTTCATTTGATTAAATTAGCTTTGTTTAATAGTGTTTGACTTTATTTGATTCAATTAGCTTTGTTGAATGCATTAGACTTTAATTTGAATCAAAAAGCTTTGGTTCACTGTGTTTGACTTTCATTTGATTTAATTAGCTTTATTGAATGCATTTGACTTTCATTTGATTAAAAAAGCATTGTTTGAATGTGTTTACTTTCATTTGATTCAATTAGCTTTGCTTGAATGTGTTTGACTTTCATTTGATTAAATTAGCTTTATTGAATGCATTTGACTTTCATTTGATTCAATTAGCTTTATTGAATGCATTTGACTTTCATTTGATTCAAAAAGATTTGTTTGAATGTGTTTGACTTTCATTTGATTCAACTAGCTTTGTTTGAATGTGTTTGACTTTAATTTGATTTAGAAAGCTTTGTTTGAATGTGCTTGACTTGCATTTGATTTAATTAGCTTTGTTTGAATGTGTTTGACTTTAATTTGATTCAAAAAACTTTGTTTGAATGTGTTTGACTTTAATTTGATTCAAAAAGCTTTGTTTGAATGTGTTTGACTTTCATTTGATTCAAACAGCTTTGTTTGAATATGTTTGAATTTCATTTGATTCAATTAGCTTTGTTAAATGCATTGGACTTTAATTTGATTCAAAAAGCTTTGTTTGAATGTGTTTGACTTTCATTTGATTCAAAAAGATTTGTTTGATTGTGTTTTACTTTCATTTGATTCAATTAGCTTTGCTTGAATGTGTTTGACTTTCATTTGATTAAATTAGCTTTATTCAATGCATTTGACTTTCATTTGATTCAAAAAGATTTGTTTGAATGTGTTTGACTTTCATTGGATTCAATTAGATTTGTTTGAATGTGTTTGACTTTCATTTGATTCAATTAGCTTTGTTCAATGCATTAGACTTTAATTTGATTCAAAAAGCTTTTTTTGAATGTGTTTTATTATCATTTGATTCAATTAGCTTTGTTTGAATGTGTTTAACTATTATTTGATTCAAAAAGCTTTGTTTGAACGTGTTTGACTTTCATTTTATTCAATTAGCTTTGTTTGAATGTGTTTGACTTTCATTTGATTCAATTAGCTTTGTACAATGCATTTGACTTTTTTTTTGGTAAATAGGAAATATTATTACCAAAGGGAAGCTGCAAAGCAGCAGAAGGAAATACAAGAGCCAAAAGGCCAAAACTCCAAAACACCAAGAGCCCCGACGGGCACACAAACACCAGCCTAGGACCAAGACCCAAAGGCCACCTTCTAGGAAGGGTTCCAAAGGGCCCGGGACCAAAACCCGGCTCTTCTGAACTCAAAGGAAAAGAGCTACCCTCTAGGAGGGAAACCCCAAACCAAAGGAACAGGACAACGACAAACCAAACAAAAACACGAAAAAACAAGGACAAAGCAAAACACCAAAAAACAAACAAAAAACAGAAAACGAAAGCTGAAACTAGGGACAACACCAAAAAAACAACAAGCACAACAGCAAGTGGACAGCATCCCAATAACAGCAGCTCAAAAGAGACCAAAGACAGCAACCAGAAACAGCACCAGCACCCAAAAAAAAAACCAAACAGCAGGCCAGATGTGACAGAAACAGCAAATAGAGTAACACGGAACTTAGCCAAGCAAGGCATCTACACCAGTCGAACTCAAGGGCAGCACCCTGGAACTTGGCAGCCTATCCAGAAAGACAGAACCAGAAAGCCTGACAGCAACCAAAGAACAACAGCAACAGGCCAGCACAAAACCAGCAGCAAGCCAAAACCCAAAACCAGAAGGCAGCAGCACAAAACCAAACCAGAAACCAATTAAGAAAGAATAAGTTTGGTTCTATCAGCCTCATGACATCTACAGGCAACCAGGAACATGATTTTCTTGACAAGAGCATCAACTGGTTCACACACCCCATTAAACATGGTATTGTTCCTCTGAGCCCAAATACAGTACACAGCTTCAGCAAGAAACATGAGATGTAGCCTGCCCTTTGAAGTGGACTTCCTGCAATATTTAGCAGCCCATTGAACCTCTTGAGTAAACCCCTGAACAGATTTCTGAATCTGGAGAATAGAAAGCAGTTTTTCCCAGATTCTGGAAGAATAGGAACACAGGAAAAACAGGTGATTTACACTCTCAGGCTCCTGAAGGCAGAGTAAACAAATGGGGTCACAGGAGGGGTTCCATTTGATCACTCTATCCTTAGTTAAAAGCCTGTTCCAATTAGCAAGCCACATAATAAAAACACTCCTAGGAGAAGCATTGCTATTACAGATTACCCTTCTCCAAGGAACCTTCTCCTCTTGTTGCCTGATTTTATTATAAATTTTTTTAATTTGAACTTTATTGTTCTTCAAGAGAGAATCCCATCCTCCAATATTATCAATAATGCTCCTACACTTCATGATTTTCTTTAAATTCCAGGAACATTTATTAGGGACACAAGAAGACCAAAAGTCATGCTGTTTGAAATAATAAGTGTGAACCCATCTGACCCAAAGGGAGTCAGATTTATGAGCAATGTCCCATAAAGCTTTACAAACTGCAGAGATATTCCAGTCATGGAGAGCAATAACATTCCAGCCACCACAAGATCTTGGCAAACACACAGTGCTCCAGGCAACTAGAGCCCTTCTGGAAGGATTAGCAACCCCAGTCCAAAGAAAAGCCTTGAACCTGCTTTCAATCTCCCTCAAGATCTTTTTGGGCAATACAAAAATCTGAGCCCAATAAGTCTGTATACCAAACAAAACACTCTTGATGAGCTGAAGTCTCCCAGAGTAAGAAAGAAATCTAGCAACCCAAGTCTCAATTCTGGAAGTGATCCTCTGGACAAGGGGCTTACATTGCTGAATGGTGAGCTTTTTTGAGGATAAAGGAACCCCCAAATATCTAAAAGGGAGAGAACCAGCCACCATACCCAGCACAGATAACAGGGCATTTTGTTCAACAGCCTGAATACCACCAAAGTAAACTTCACTTTTGCTAAGGTTAGCAACCAAGCCAGAAGCAAAGGAAAACTTCTTAAAAGCATTAAACAAGAGTTGGACAGAATGCTCATCAGCCCTAGAAAACATAAGCAAATCATCTGCAAACATGAGGTGAACAAGAGAGAGCTTCTCACATCTAGGGTGAAAATTGAAATCAGGAACCTTACTTAACTCATGCAGGCATCTAGACAGATATTCCATGCCCAAAGCAAACAAAAAAGGAGACATGGGGTCTCCTTGTCTGAGACCTTTCTTAGCACAGAAAGGGGGGGTGGGGCTACCATTGATAAGAACACAGAAAGAAACAGAAGTTATACACCCCATAACCCACCTAATAAACAGATTTGGGAAACCCAACTCCTCCATAACAGACCTTAGAAAACCCCATTCAATAGAGTCATAAGCCTTTTTCAAGTCCACCTTAATCATGCATCTAGGGGAAATGAATTTATGACTATAACCCTTAATTAACTCAGTAGCAAGCAGAATATTATCACCAATATGCTTCCCTGGGATGAAACCAGCTTGAGCTTCATCAATAACCTCTCCAACCACTCTGGCAAGCCTAGCAGTCAAAATCTTAGAAATAATTTTGTACAACACTGTGCAGCAAGCAATAGGTCTAAAATCCTTGACAAAAGTAGGATTTTGAACCTTAGGGACAAGAGTCACAGTAGTACAGTTCCACTGAGTATTCATAATGCCAGTATCAAAAAAATCATGAACTGCCTCATAAATATCAAGCTTGATTATGTCCCATGTGTACTTGAAAAATTTAGCATTAAACCCATCTATTCCAGGAGCTTTGTCATCACCTATACCCTGAATAGCACAGTCAATCTCAGCATTAGTAATAGGAGAGGACAGAAAGACCCGAGCATCAATAGAAAGGCATTTGCCAGCCCTCATAGTCACAAGGTCAACAGCATTTAGAGTATGAGAAGTGGAACCCATCAACTGTTTATAAAAGGAAATAATTTCAGTTTCAATCTCAGTGGGATCCTTCAATAAAACCTGCTGATCAGTCATAATAGAGTCAATTCGATTCCTAGACTGCCTGTGTTTCATCATAGAAAAAAAATACTTGGTGTTAGAATCACCAAGAGCCACCCATCCAATCCTAGATTTCTGCCTATACACACTTTCCTGCACTGACCTCCAGTATTTGAGGCTCTCAATAGCAGCAGTCTCTTGTTCCATTAAAACAGAATTGCTAGGATTAAGGCCCATCTGATCCTGAACATCCAGCAAAGCCAACTGCGCATCACAAACTCTCTGGTCAACATTACTAAAAGAATGTTTATTAAGCGTTTTCAACTGAGTTTTCAAGTTTCTGAGCTTGTTCCACACCCTGGACATAGCATTACCAGGAACTCCACCACTCCAACTTTCCTGAACCAACCCTAAGAAATCAGGGTGAGAAATGAGGCAGTTAAAAAATCTAAAAGGCCTTGCTTTACTAGGAGAAGCAGGACACACTTCATACATCAAAGGAGAGTGATCAGAGAGGGAAGGAGCCAAATAGTGAGCTTCAACAGTAGGATAATGAAGCAACCATTCAAAGTTCACCAATCCTCTATCAATTCTAGTGAGAGTACGGGGTCCAACATGAGCCTTATTAGACCAAGAATAGTAGGACCCTTTACTTTTTATCTCAACAAAGTTCATAGAATCCACAAAATTCCTGAAATCCCGGGTTTCATAGTCAGTCACATCATTGCCATTGATCCTGTCTTGATGCTGCAAAACCGAGTTGAAATCACCTGTGCATAGCCAAGGCAAATTAACAGGACCAATAGCCTCAATACTAGACCAAAGACCCTTCCTGTCCTGTATGCTATGAAGCCCATACACACAGGTAACATAAAACTGTCTACTGTAATCAATACTGCTAATACAACAGTGGATAAACTGAGTGTGAATGGTAATAACCTCAACATGCATCTTATCACTCATCCATCCCAGCCAAATTCTACCATTTCCAGAGCAAGAATAGTTACAAACCCAATTTAAACCATACCCAATTTTCCTCTGCAATCCTGTACTCTTATGCTGTTTAACTTTAGTCTCAAGCAAACATATCAGATTACTTTTAGTCCTGTTCAGCAGCTGCCTAACATCAGCTACTTTAGAGGGGTCATTCAAACCCCTCACATTCCATACAGTGATAATCATGACTTTAAAGGGGGCCCACCCCCGCTTGGTTTGTCATTAGCATGATTCACATCCTCGACCTCATCCACAGGCAAGACAGAAAAAGCATTAGCTGTGTGGACCTCATTCAACTTGTTGTTAACCGTAGCACCCCTTTTCTTCATTGTATCCCAGCCATCTCTATTAGCAGGAACTGTAGAGGTATTAGTTTTCACCTTCTGGACCCATGTTCGAAGTGGCTGAGCCTTATTTGTATGGTGTGTAGTCTGTTTCACCTTTGACTCAGAACAAACATGCCCTACCTTATGACATTTATTACAGTATGGCGGGGTCCACTCATACTCAACTATCAATTCTAACATTTCACCTCTTGGGCTTTCAACCCAAACAGATTTAGCTAGGGGTTTAGTAATATCTATCTCAATTAACATCCTAGCAAATGAAACTCTTAACTGCCTGGATGTGCATTCATCAGCACAGATTGGCACACCCAAAATACTTCCAATTCTACTTAAGGTCTCAGCCCCCCAGCAATTAAGAGGGAGATTAGGGAGCTTGACCCATAAAGGAATAGTTCGAAGAATTTCAGCATGAAAATCAAATTTCTCAGACCATGGTTTCACAATTGCTGGCTTCCCTATAAACATATAAGGACCCCCACAAATCACAGAATTAAAATCAACCTCATTGCACAAGTTAATTATGAAATATCCCTCGTCATGCCAAAAAACATCCGGGTTATTATGAATACCCCATTCATCACCAATAAACCTTTTAATCGAAGCAATTGTCGGGTAATAGCCAACAACAAACAACACTATAGCATTTTTCCATTTCTTAGACCCTTCTTCAATTTCACTAGAAGGAAGGACAGCAATCTGCTTACCATCTCTAATTACAGGGGGGACATAATTCAGAGAGTTACCTTTTGCATTCAATTTCCCAGTGAAAATATGCTCCTCAGGTGCTTGAAGACCAGTAGCAGCAGGATCAATACTAGGATGCTTGATAGAAGAGGGCCCTGCCTTGTTTTCCCCATCGGACACGGGAACAGTAGTATCAAGCTGATTGCTAATCAATGGGACAGTAACCGAAGAACCTGGTACTGTTCCATTGGATTTTGAACCAACTGAGCCAAAATTGAGAGCAAGAAGTTGAGCATCTCTTCGAGTAACCTTCCCAGCAGAAGGATGGACTAAGCCTGGAGCAGGGGTAACCAACGCATCTCCATCATCAAAAACTTCATGCACAGTTTGAAATCCAGCAGAAACCGGAACAAAGAGGGATTCAGCAATTTCCTTTGAGATTTTAGTAGGAGCAGGAGTAGCCTGTTTCTTCTTTCTAGCCATGGGAGCTGATTAATCGAAGAAAAACCAATTTAATCAAGCAACCATGAATGAAAATCAAGCTTTCTCTCTCTAGGGTTTCTCTCTCTAGGGTTTCGAATGTAGATTCAATGCGTACAATGCATTTGACTTTCATTTGATTAAATTAGCTTTGTTGAATGTATTTAACTTTCATTTGATTCAGAAGGCTTTGTTTGAATGTGTTTTACTTTCATTTGATTAAATTAGTTTTGTTGAATGCATTTGACTTTCATTTGATTAAAAAAGCATTGTTTGAATGTGTTAGACTTCATTTGATTTAATTAGCTTTGTTTGAATGTGTTTGACTTTAATTTGATTCGTTTAGCTTTGTTGAATGTATTTGACTTTAATTTGATTCAAAAAGCTTTACTTGAAGATGTTTGACTTTCATCCGAATCAATTATGTTTGATGAATGCATTTGACTTTCATTTGATTCAATTAGAGTTGCTTGAATGTGTTTGACTTTCATTTGATTAAATTAGCTTTGTTTAATAGTGTTTGACTTTATTTGATTCAATTAGCTTTGTTGAATGCATTAGACTTTAATTTGAATCAAAAAGCTTTGGTTCACTGTGTTTAACTTTCATTTGATTCAATTAGCTTTATTGAATGCATTTGACTTTCATTTGATTAAAAAAGCATTGTTTGAATGTGTTTTACTTTCATTTGACTCAATTAGCTTTGCTTGAATGTGTTTGACTTTCATTTGATTAAATTAGCTTTATTGAATGCTTTTGACTTTCATTTGATTCAATTAGCTTTATTGAATGCATTAGACTTTCATTTGATTCAAAAAGATTTGTTTGAATGTGTTTGACTTTCATTTGATTCAACTAGCTTTGTTTGAATGTGTTTGACTTTCATTTGATTTAGAAAGCTTTGTTTGAAAGTGCTTGACTTGCATTTGATTTAATTAGCTTTGTTTGAATGTGTTTGACTTTAATTTGATTCAAAAAGCTTTGTTTGAATGTGTTTGACTATTATTTGATTCAATAAGCTTTGTTTGAACGTGTTTGACTTTCATTTTATTCAATTAGCTTTGTTTGAATGTGTTTGACTTTCATTTGATTCAATTAGCTTTGTACAATGCATTTGACTTTCATTTGATTCAAATAGCTTTGTTTGAATGTGTTTGAATTTCATTTGATTCAATTAGCTTTGTTAAATGCATTGGACTTTAATTTGATTCAAAAAGATTTGTTTGATTGTGTTTTACTTTCATTTGATTCAATTAGCTTTGCTTGAATGTGTTTGACTTTCATTTGATTAAATTAGCTTTATTCAATGCATTTGACTTTTATTTGATTCAAAAAGATTTGTTTGAATGTGTTTGACTTTCATTGGATTCAATTAGATTTGTTTGAATGTGTTAGACTTTCATTTGATTCAATTAGCTTTGTTGAATGCATTAGACTTTAATTTGATTCAAATTGCTTTTTTTGAATGTGTTTTACTTTCATTTGATTCAATTAGCTTTGCTTGAATATGTTTGACTTTTATTTGATTAAATTAGCTTTATTGAATGCATTTGACTTTCATTTGATTCAATTAGCTTTATTGAATGCATTTGACTTTCATTTGATTCAAAAAGATTTGTTTGAATGTGTTTGACTTTCATTTGATTCAATTAGCTTTGTTAAATGCATTGGACTTTAATTTGATTCAAAAAGCTTTGTTTGAATGTGTTTGACTTTCATTTGATTCAAAAAGATTTGTTTGAATGTGTTTTACTTTCATTTGATTCAATTAGCTTTGCTTGAATGTGTTTGACTTTCATTTGATTAAATTAGCTTTATTCAATGCATTTGACTTTCATTTGATTCAAAAAGATTGTTTTGAATGTGTTTGACTTTCATTGGATTCAATTAGATTTGTTTGAATGTGTTTGACTTTCATTTGATTCAATTAGCTTTGTTGAATGCATTAGACTTTAATTTGATTCAAAAAGCTTTTTTTTAATGTGTTTTATTATCATTAGATTCAATTAGCTTTGTTTGAATGTGTTTAACTATTATTTGATTCAAAAAGATTTGTTTGAACGTGTTTGACTTTCATTTTATTCAATTAGCTTTGTTTGAATGTGTTTGACTTTCATTTGATTCAATTAGCTTTGTACAATGCATTTGACTTTCATTTGATTAAATTAGCTTTGTTGAATGTATTTAACTTTCATTTGATTCAGAAGGCTTTGTTTGAATGTGTTTTACTTTCATTTGATTAAATTAGTTTTGTTGAATGCATTTGACTTTCATTTGATTAAAAAAGCATTGTTTGAATGTGTTAGACTTCATTTGATTTAATTAGCTTTGTTTGAATGTGTTTGACTTTAATTTGATTCGTTTAGCTTTGTTGAATGTATTTGACTTTAATTTGATTCAAAAAGCTTTACTTGAAGATGTTTGACTTTCATCCGAATCAATTATGTTTGATGAATGCATTTGACTTTCATTTGATTCAATTAGAGTTGCTTGAATGTGTTTGACTTTCATTTGATTAAATTAGCTTTGTTTAATAGTGTTTGACTTTATTTGATTCAATTAGCTTTGTTGAATGCATTAGACTTTAATTTGAATCAAAAAGCTTTGGTTCACTGTGTTTAACTTTCATTTGATTCAATTAGCTTTATTGAATGCATTTGACTTTCATTTGATTAAAAAAGCATTGTTTGAATGTGTTTTACTTTCATTTGACTCAATTAGCTTTGCTTGAATGTGTTTGACTTTCATTTGATTAAATTAGCTTTATTGAATGCTTTTGACTTTCATTTGATTCAATTAGCTTTATTGAATGCATTAGACTTTCATTTGATTCAAAAAGATTTGTTTGAATGTGTTTGACTTTCATTTGATTCAACTAGCTTTGTTTGAATGTGTTTGACTTTCATTTGATTTAGAAAGCTTTGTTTGAAAGTGCTTGACTTGCATTTGATTTAATTAGCTTTGTTTGAATGTGTTTGACTTTAATTTGATTCAAAAAGCTTTGTTTGAATGTGTTTGACTATTATTTGATTCAATAAGCTTTGTTTGAACGTGTTTGACTTTCATTTTATTCAATTAGCTTTGTTTGAATGTGTTTGACTTTCATTTGATTCAATTAGCTTTGTACAATGCATTTGACTTTCATTTGATTCAAATAGCTTTGTTTGAATGTGTTTGAATTTCATTTGATTCAATTAGCTTTGTTAAATGCATTGGACTTTAATTTGATTCAAAAAGATTTGTTTGATTGTGTTTTACTTTCATTTGATTCAATTAGCTTTGCTTGAATGTGTTTGACTTTCATTTGATTAAATTAGCTTTATTCAATGCATTTGACTTTTATTTGATTCAAAAAGATTTGTTTGAATGTGTTTGACTTTCATTGGATTCAATTAGATTTGTTTGAATGTGTTAGACTTTCATTTGATTCAATTAGCTTTGTTGAATGCATTAGACTTTAATTTGATTCAAATTGCTTTTTTTGAATGTGTTTTACTTTCATTTGATTCAATTAGCTTTGCTTGAATATGTTTGACTTTTATTTGATTAAATTAGCTTTATTGAATGCATTTGACTTTCATTTGATTCAATTAGCTTTATTGAATGCATTTGACTTTCATTTGATTCAAAAAGATTTGTTTGAATGTGTTTGACTTTCATTTGATTCAATTAGCTTTGTTAAATGCATTGGACTTTAATTTGATTCAAAAAGCTTTGTTTGAATGTGTTTGACTTTCATTTGATTCAAAAAGATTTGTTTGAATGTGTTTTACTTTCATTTGATTCAATTAGCTTTGCTTGAATGTGTTTGACTTTCATTTGATTAAATTAGCTTTATTCAATGCATTTGACTTTCATTTGATTCAAAAAGATTGTTTTGAATGTGTTTGACTTTCATTGGATTCAATTAGATTTGTTTGAATGTGTTTGACTTTCATTTGATTCAATTAGCTTTGTTGAATGCATTAGACTTTAATTTGATTCAAAAAGCTTTTTTTTAATGTGTTTTATTATCATTAGATTCAATTAGCTTTGTTTGAATGTGTTTAACTATTATTTGATTCAAAAAGATTTGTTTGAACGTGTTTGACTTTCATTTTATTCAATTAGCTTTGTTTGAATGTGTTTGACTTTCATTTGATTCAATTAGCTTTGTACACTGCATTTGGCTTTCATTTGATTAAATTAGCTTTGTTGAATGTATTTAACTTTCATTTGATTCAGAAGGCTTTGTTTGAATGTGTTTTACTTTCATTTGATTAAATTAGTTTTGTTGAATGCATTTGACTTTCATTTGATTAAAAAAGCATTGTTTGAATGTGTTAGACTTCATTTGATTTAATTAGCTTTGTTTGAATGTGTTTGACTTTAATTTGATTCGTTTAGCTTTGTTGAATGCATTTGACTTTAATTTGATTCAAAAAGCTTTACTTGAATATGTTTGACTTTCATCCGAATCAATTATGTTTGATGAATGCATTTGACTTTCATTTGATTCAATTAGATTTGCTTGAATGTGTTTGACTTTCATCTGATTAAATTAGCTTTGTTTAATAGTGTTTGACTTTATTTGATTCGATTAGCTTTGTTGAATGCATTAGACTTTAATTTGAATCAAAAAGCTTTGGTTCACTGTGTTTGACTTTCATTTGTTTAATTAGCTTTATTGAATGCATTTGACTTTCATTTGATTAAAAAAGCATTGTTTGAATGTGTTTTACTTTCATTTGATTCAATTAGCTTTGCTTGAATGTGTTTGACTTTCATTTGATTAAATTAGCTTTGTTGAATGCATTTAACTTTCATTTGATTCAGAAAGCTTTGTTTGAAAGTGTTTGACTTGCATTTGATTTAATTAGCTTTGTTTGAATGTGTTTGACTTTCATTTGATTAAATTAGCTTTGTTTAATAGTGTTTGACTTTATTTGATTCAATTAGCTTTGTTGAATGCATTAGACTTTAATTTGAATCAAAAAGCTTTGGTTTACTGTGTTTGACTTTCATTTGATTCAATTAGCTTTATTGAATGCATTTGACTTTCATTTGATTAAAAAAGCAATGTTTGAATGTGTTTTACTTTCATTTGATTCAATTAGCTTTGCTTGAATATGTTTGACTTTCATTTGATTAAATTAGCTTTATTGAATGCATTTGACTTTCATTTGATTCAATTAGCTTTATTGAATGCATTTGACTTTCATTTGATTCAAAAGATTTGTTTGAATGTGTTTGACTTTCATTTGATTCAACTAGCTTTGTTTGAATGTGTTTGACTTTAATTTGATTTAGAAAGCTTTGTTTGAATGTGCTTGACTTGCATTTGATTTAATTAGCTTTGTTTGAATGTGTTTGACTTTAATTTGATTCAAAAAGCTTTGTTTGAATGTGTTTTACTTTAATTTGATTCAAAAAGCTTTGTTTGAATGTGTTTGACTTTCATTTGATTCAAATAGCTTTGTTTGAATGTGTTTGAATTTCATTTGATTCAATTAGCTTTGTTAAATACATTGGACTATAATTTGATTCAAAAAGCTTTGTTTGAATGTGTTTGACTTTCATTTGATTCAAAAAGATTTGTTTGAATGTGTTTTACTTTCATTTGATTCAATTAGCTTTGCTTGAATGTTTTTTACTTTCATTTGATTAAATTAGCTTTGTTTAATTGTGTTTGACTTTCATTTGATTCAATTAGCTTCGTTAAATGCATTAGACTTTAATTTGTTTCATAAAGCTTTGTTAGAATTTGTTTGACTTTCACTTGATTCAATCCGCTTTGTTTGAATGTGTTTGACTTTTATTTAATTCAACTAAATTTGTTTGAATGTTTTTTACTTTCATTTGGTTCAATCAGCTTTGTTTGAATGTGTTTGACTTTCATTTGATTCAATTAGCTTTGTATAATGCATTTGACTCTCATTTGATTAAATTAGCTTTGTTGAATGCATTAGACTTTAATTTGAATCAAAAGGCTTCGGTTCACTGTGTTTGACTTTCATTTGATTCAATTAGCTTTATTGAATGCATTTGACTTTTATTTGAGTCAAAAGTTTTGTTTGAATGTGTTTGACTTTCATTTGATTCAACTAGCTTTGTTTGAATGTGTTTGACTTTCATTTGATTTAGAAAGCTTTGTTTGAAAGTGGTTGACTTGCATTTGATTTAATTAGCTTTGTTTGAATGTGTTTGACTTTAATTTAATTCAAAAAGCTTTGTTTGAACGTGTTTGACTTTCATTTTATTCAATTAGCTTTGTTTAAACGTGTTTGACTTTCATTTGATTCAATTAGCTTTGTACAATGCATTTGACTTTCATTTGATTAAATTAGCTTTGTTGAATGTATTTGACTATCATTAGATTCAGAAATATTTGTTTGAATGTGTTTTACTTTCATTTGATTTAATTAGCTTTGTTTAAATGTGTTTGACTTTCATTCGATTAAATTAGCTTTGTTGAATGCATTTGACTTTCATTTGATTCAAAAAGCATTGTTTGAATGTGTTTGACTTTCATTTGATTCAATTAGCTTTGTTTGAATGTGTTTGACTTTCATTCGATTAAATTAGCTTTGTAGAACGCATTTGACTTTAATTTGATTCAAAAAGTTTTATTTTAATGTGTTTGACTTTCATTCAAATCAATTAGGTTTGATGAATGCATCTGACTTCCATTTGATTCAAAAAGCTCTATTTGAATGTGTTTGACTTTCATTTGATTCAATTAGATTTGCTTGAATGTGTTTGACTGTCATTTGATTAAATTAGCTTTGTTTAATTGTGTTTGACTTTTATTTGATTCAATTAGCTTTGTAGAATGCATTAGACTTTAATTTGAATCAAAAAGCTTTGTTTGACTGTGTTTGACTTTTGTTTGATTCAATTAGCTTTATTGAATGCATTTGACTTTTATTTGATTCAAAAAGCTCTGTTTGAATGTGTTTCACTTTCATTTGATTCAATTAGCTTTGCTTGAATATGTTTGACTTTCATTTGATTAAATTAGCTTTGTTGAATGCATTTGACTTTCGTTTGATTTAGAAAGCTTTGTTTGAAAGTGTTTACCTTGCATTTGATTTAATTAGCTTTGTTTGAATGTGTTTGACTTTAATTTGATTCAAAAAGCTTTGTTTGAATGTGTTTGACTTTCATTTGTTTCAACTAGATTTGTTAGAATGTGTTTGACTTTCATTTGAATTAATCAGCTTTGTTTGAATGTGTTTGACTTTCATTTGATTCAATTAGATTTGGAGAATGCATTTGACATTCATTTGATTAAATTAGCTTTGTTGAATGCATTAGACTTTTATTTGAATCAAAAAGCTTTGGTTCACTGTGTTTGACTTTCATTTGATTTAATTAGCTTTATTGAATGCATTTGACTTTCATTTGATTCAAAAAGATTTATTTGAATGTGTTTTACTTTTATTTGATTCAATTAGCTTTGCTTGAATCTGTTTGACTTTCATTTGATTCAATTTGCTTTGTTTGAATGTGTTTGACTTTTATTTGATTCAAAAAGCTTTGTTTGAAAGTATTTGACTTTTATTTTATTCAATTAGCTTTGTTTGAATGTGTTTGACTTTCATTTCATTCAACTGGCTTTATTCAATGCATTTGACTTTCATTTGATTCAAAAAGATTTGTTTGAATGTGTTTGACTTTCATTGGATTCAATTAGATTTGTTTGAATGTGTTTGACTTTCATTTGATTCAATTAGCTTTGTTGAATGCATTAGACTTTAATTTGATTCAAAAAGCTTTTTTTGAATGTGTTTTATTATCATTTGACTCAATTAGCTTTGTTTGAATGTGTTTAACTATTATTTGATTCAAAAAGCTTTGTTTGAACGTGTTTGACTTTCATTTTATTCAATTAGCTTTGTTTGAATGTGTTTGACTTTCATTTGATTCAATTAGCTTTGTACAATGCATTTGACTTTCATTTGATTAAATTAGCTTTGTTGAATGTATTTAACTTTGATTTGATTCAGAAGGCTTTGTTTGAATGTGTTTTACTTTCATTTGATTAAATTAGTTTTGTTGAATGCATTTGACTTTCATTTGATTAAAAAAGCATTGTTTGAATGTGTTAGACTTCATTTGATTTAATTAGCTTTGTTTGAATGTGTTTGACTTTAATTTGATTCGTTTAGTTTTGTTGAATGCATTTGACTTTAATTTGATTCAAAAAGCTTTACTTGAATATGTTTGACTTTCATCCGAATCAATTATGTTTGATGAATGCATTTGACTTTCATTTGATTCAATTAGATTTGCTTGAATGTGTTTGACTTTCATTTGATTAAATTAGCTTTGTTTAATAGTGTTTGACTTTATTTGATTCAATTAGCTTTGTTGAATGCATTACACTTTAATTTGAATCAAAAAGCTTTGGTTCACTGTGTTTGACTTTCATTTGTTTAATTAGCTTTATTGAATGCATTTGACTTTCATTTGATTAAAAAAGCATTGTTTGAATGTGTTTTACTTTCATTTGATTCAATTAGCTTTGCTTGAATGTGTTTGACTTTCATTTGATTAAATTAGCTTTATTGAATGCATTTGACTTTCATTTGATTCAATTAGCTTTATTGAATGCATTTGACTTTCATTTGATTCAAAAAGATTTGTTTGAATGTGTTTGACTTTCATTTGATTCAACTAGCTTTGTTTGAATGTGTTTGACTTTTATTTGATTTAGAAAGCTTTGTTTGAATGTGCTTGACTTGCATTTGATTTAATTAGCTTTGTTTGAATGTGTTTGACTTTAATTTGATTCAAAAAGCTTTGTTTGAATGTGTTTGACTTTAATTTGATTCAAAAAGCTTTGTTTGAATGTGTTTGACTTTCATTTGATTCAAATAGATTTGTTTGAATGTGTTTGAATTTCATTTGATTCAATTAGCTTTGTTAAATGCATTGGACTTTAATTTGATTCAAAAAGCTTTGTTTGAATGTGTTTGACTTTCATTTGATTCAAAAAGATTTGTTTGATTGTGTTTTACTTTCATTTGATTCAATTAGCTTTGCTTGAATGTTTTTGACTTTCATTTGATTAAATTAGCTTTGTTTAATTGTGTTTGACTTTTATTTGATTCAATTAGCTTTGTAGAATGCATTAGACTTTTATTTGATTCAAAAAGCTCTGTTTGAATGTGTTTCACTTTCATTTGATTCAATTAGCTTTGCTTGAATATGTTTGACTTTCATTTGATTAAATTAGCTTTGTTGAATGCATTTGACTTTCATTTGATTTAGAAAGCTTTGTTTGAAAGTGTTTACCTTGCATTTGCTTTAATTAGCTTTGTTTGAATGTGTTTGACTTTAATTTGATTCAAAAAGCTTTGTTTGAATGTGTTTGACTTTCATTTGATTCAACTAGATTTGTTAGAATGTGTTTGACTTTCGTTTGATTCAATCAGCTTTGTTTGAATGTGTTTGGCTTTCATTTGATTCAATTAGATTTGGAGAATGCATTTGACTTTCATTTGATTAAATTAGCTTTGTTAAATGCATTAGACTTTAATTTGAATCAAAAAGCTTTGGTTCACTGTGTTTGACTTTCATTTGATTTAATTAGCTTTATTGAATGCATTTGACTTTCATTTGATTCAAAAAGATTTATTTGAATGTGTTTTACTTTTATTTGATTCAATTAGCTTTGCTTGAATCTGTTTGACTTTAATTTGATTCAATTAGCTTTGTTTGAATGTGTTTGACTTTTATTTGATTCAAAAAGCTTTGTTTGAACGTATTTGACTTTCATTTTATTCAATTAGCTTTGTTTGAATCTGTTTGACTTTCATTTGATTCAACTAGCTTTATTCAATGCATTTGACTTTCATTTGATTCAAAAAGATTTGTTTGAATGTGTTTGACTTTCATTGGATTCAATTAGATTTGTTTGAATGTGTTTGACTTTTATTTGATTCAATTAGCTTTGTTGAATGCATTAGACTTTAATTTGATTCAAAAAGCTTTTTTTGAATGTGTTTTATTATCATTTGATTCAATTAGCTTTGTTTGAATGTGTTTAACTATTATTTGATTCTAAAAGCTTTGTTTGAATGGTTTGACTTTCATTTTATTCAATTAGCTTTGTTTGAATGTGTTTGACTTTCATTTGATTCAAGTAGCTTTGTACAATGCATTTGACTTTCATTTGATTAAATTAGCTTTGTTGAATGTATTTAACTTTGATTTGATTCAGAAGGCTTTGTTTGAATGTGTTTTACTTTCATTTGACTAAATTAGTTTTGTTGAATGCATTTGACTTTCATTTGATTAAAAAAGCATTGTTTGAATGTGTTAGACTTCATTTCATTTAATTAGCTTTGTTTGAATGTGTTTGACTTTAATTTGATTCGTTTAGTTTTGTTGAATGCATTTGACTTTAATTTGATTCAAAAAGCTTTACTTGAATATGTTTGACTTTCATCCGAATCAATTATGTTTGATGAATGCATTTGACTTTCATTTGATTCAATTAGATTTGCTTGAATGTGTTTGACTTTCATTTGATTAAATTAGCTTTGTTTAATAGTGTTTGACTTTATTTGATTCAATTAGCTTTGTTGAATGCATTAGACTTTAATTTGAATCAAAAAGCTTTGGTTCACTGTGTTTGACTTTCATTTGTTTAATTAGCTTTATTGAATGCATTTGACTTTCATTTGATTAAAAAAGCATTGTTTGAATGTGTTTTACTTTCATTTGATTCAATTAGCTTTGCTTGAATGTGTTTGACTTTCATTTGATTAAATTAGCTTTATTGAATGCATTTGACTTTCATTTGATTCTATTAGCTTTATTGAATGCATTTGACTTTCATTTGATTCAAAAAGATTTGTTTGAATGTGTTTGACTTTCATTTGATTCAACTAGCTTTGTTTGAATGTGTTTGACTTTTATTTGATTTAGAAAGCTTTGTTTGAATGTGCTTGACTTGCATTTGATTTAATTAGCTTTGTTTGAATGTGTTTGACTTTAATTTGATTCAAAAAGCTTTGTTTGAATGTGTTTGACTTTAATTTGATTCAAAAAGCTTTGTTTGAATGTGTTTGACTTTCATTTGATTCAAATAGCTTTGTTTGAATGTGTTTGAATTTCATTTGATTCAATTAGCTTTGTTAAATGCATTGGACTTTAATTTGATTCAAAAAGCTTTGTTTGAATGTGTTTGACTTTCATTTGATTCAAAAAGATTTGTTTGATTGTGTTTTACTTTCATTTGATTCAATTAGCTTTGCTTGAATGTGTTTGACTTTCATTTGATTAAATTAGCTTTGTTTAATTGTGTTTGACTTTTATTTGATTCAATTAGCTTTGTAGAATGCATTAGACTTTTATTTTATTCAAAAAGCTCTGTTTGAATGTGTTTCACTTTCATTTGATTCAATTAGCTTTGCTTGAATATGTTTGACTTTCATTTGATTAAATTAGCTTTGTTGAATGCATTTGACTTTCATTTGATTTAGAAAGCTTTGTTTGAAAGTGTTTACCTTGCATTTGATTTAATTAGCTTTGTTTGAATGTGTTTGACTTTAATTTGATTCAAAAAGCTTTGTTTGAATGTGTTTGACTTTCATTTGATTCAACTAGATTTGTTAGAATGTGTTTGACTTTCATTTGATTCAATCAGCTTTGTTTGAATGTGTTTGGCTTTCATTTGATTCAATTAGATTTGGAGAATGCATTTGACTTTCATTTGATTAAATTAGCTTTGTTGAATGCATTAGACTTTAATTTGAATCAAAAAGCTTTGGTTCACTGTGTTTGACTTTCATTTGATTTAATTAGCTTTATTGAATGCATTTGACTTTCATTTGATTCAAAAAGATTTATTTGAATATGTTTTACTTTTATTTGATTCAATTAGCTTTGCTTGAATCTGTTTGACTTTCATTTGATTCAATTAGCTTTGTTTGAATGTGTTTGACTTTTATTTGATTCAAAAAGCTTTGTTTGAACGTATTTGACTTTCATTTTATTCAATTAGCTTTGTTTGAATCTGTTTGACTTTCATTTGATTCAACTAGCTTTATTCAATGCATTTGACTTTCATTTGATTCAAAAAGATTTGTTTGAATGTGTTTGACTTTCATTGGATTCAATTAGATTTGTTTGAATGTGTTTGACTTTCATTTGATTCAATTAGCTTTGTTGAATGCATTAGACTTTAATTTGATTCAAAAAGCTTTTTTTGAATGTGTTTTATTATCATTTGATTCAATTAGCTTTGTTTGAATGTGTTTAACTATTATTTGATTCTAAAAGCTTTGTTTGAATGGTTTGACTTTCATTTTATTCAATTAGCTTTGTTTGAATGTGTTTGACTTTCATTTGATTCAAGTAGCTTTGTACAATGCATTTGACTTTCATTTGATTAAATTAGCTTTGTTGAATGTATTTAACTTTGATTTGATTCAGAAGGCTTTGTTTGAATGTGTTTTACTTTCATTTGACTAAATTAGTTTTGTTGAATGCATTTGACTTTCATTTGATTAAAAAAGCATTGTTTGAATGTGTTAGACTTCATTTCATTTAATTAGCTTTGTTTGAATGTGTTTGACTTTAATTTGATTCGTTTAGTTTTGTTGAATGCATTTGACTTTAATTTGATTCAAAAAGCTTTACTTGAATATGTTTGACTTTCATCCGAATCAATTATGTTTGATGAATGCATTTGACTTTCATTTGATTCAATTAGATTTGCTTGAATGTGTTTGACTTTCATTTGATTAAATTAGCTTTGTTTAATAGTGTTTGACTTTATTTGATTCAATTAGCTTTGTTGAATGCATTAGACTTTAATTTGAACCAAAAAGCTTTGGTTCACTGTGTTTGACTTTCATTTGTTTAATTAGCTTTATTGAATGCATTTGACTTTCATTTGATTCAAAAAGATTTATTTGAATGTGTTTTACTTTTATTTGATTCAATTAGCTTTGCTTGAATCTGTTTGACTTTCATTTGATTCAATTAGCTTTGTTTGAATGTGTTTGACTTTTATTTGATTCAAAAAGCTTTGTTTGAACGTATTTGACTTTCATTTTATTCAATTAGCTTTGTTTGAATCTGTTTGACTTTCATTTGATTCAACTAGCTTTATTCAATGCATTTGACTTTCATTTGATTCAAAAAGATTTGTTTGAATGTGTTTGACTTTCATTGGATTCAACTAGATTTGTTTGAATGTGTTTGACTTTCATTTGATTCAATTAGCTTTGTTGAATGCATTAGACTTTAATTTGATTCAAAAAGCTTTTTTTGAATGTGTTTTATTATCATTTGATTCAATTAGCTTTGTTTGAATGTGTTTAACTATTATTTGATTCTAAAAGCTTTGTTTGAATGGTTTGACTTTCATTTTATTCAATTAGCTTTGTTTGAATGTGTTTGACTTTCATTTGATTCAAGTAGCTTTGTACAATGCATTTGACTTTCATTTGATTAAATTAGCTTTGTTGAATGTATTTAACTTTGATTTGATTCAGAAGGCTTTGTTTGAATGTGTTTTACTTTCATTTCACTAAATTAGTTTTGTTGAATGCATTTGACTTTCATTTGATTAAAAAAGCATTGTTTGAATGTGTTAGACTTCATTTCATTTAATTAGCTTTGTTTGAATGTGTTTGACTTTAATTTGATTCGTTTAGTTTTGTTGAATGCATTTGACTTTAATTTGATTCAAAAAGCTTTACTTGAATATGTTTGACTTTCATCCGAATCAATTATGTTTGATGAATGCATTTGACTTTCATTTGATTCAATTAGATTTGCTTGAATGTGTTTGACTTTCATTTGATTAAATTAGCTTTGTTTAATAGTGTTTGACTTTATTTGATTCAATTAGCTTTGTTGAATGCATTAGACTTTAATTTGAATCAAAAAGCTTTGGTTCACTGTGTTTGACTTTCATTTGTTTAATTAGCTTTATTGAATGCATTTGACTTTCATTTGATTCAAAAAGATTTATTTGAATGTGTTTTACTTTTATTTGATTCAATTAGCTTTGCTTGAATCTGTTTGACTTTCATTTGATTCAATTAGCTTTGTTTGAATGTGTTTGACTTTTATTTGATTCAAAAAGCTTTGTTTGAACGTATTTGACTTTCATTTTATTCAATTAGCTTTGTTTGAATCTGTTTGACTTTCATTTGATTCAACTAGCTTTATTCAATGCATTTGACTTTCATTTGATTCAAAAAGATTTGTTTGAATGTGTTTGACTTTCATTGGATTCAATTAGATTTGTTTGAATGTGTTTGACTTTCATTTGATTCAATTAGCTTTGTTGAATGCATTAGACTTTAATTTGATTCAAAAAGCTTTTTTTGAATGTGTTTTATTATCATTTGATTCAATTAGCTTTGTTTGAATGTGTTTAACTATTATTTGATTCTAAAAGCTTTGTTTGAATGGTTTGACTTTCATTTTATTCAATTAGCTTTGTTTGAATGTGTTTGACTTTCATTTGATTCAAGTAGCTTTGTACAATGCATTTGACTTTCATTTGACTAAATTAGCTTTGTTGAATGTATTTAACTTTGATTTGATTCAGAAGGCTTTGTTTAAATGTGTTTTACTTTCATTTGACTAAATTAGTTTTGTTGAATGCATTTGACTTTCATTTGATTAAAAAAGCATTGTTTGAATGTGTTAGACTTCATTTCATTTAATTAGCTTTGTTTGAATGTGTTTGACTTTAATTTGATTCGTTTAGTTTTGTTGAATGCATTTGACTTTAATTTGATTCAAAAAGCTTTACTTGAATATGTTTGACTTTCATCCGAATCAATTATGTTTGATGAATGCATTTGACTTTCATTTGATTCAATTAGATTTGCTTGAATGTGTTTGACTTTCATTTGATTAAATTAGCTTTGTTTAATAGTGTTTGACTTTATTTGATTCAATTAGCTTTGTTGAATGCATTAGAATTTAATTTGAATCAAAAAGCTTTGGTTCACTGTGTTTGACTTTCATTTGTTTAATTAGCTTTATTGGATGCATTTGACTTTCATTTGATTAAAAAAGCATTGTTTGAATGTGTTTTACTTTCATTTGATTCAATTAGCTTTGCTTGATGGTGTTTGACTTTCATGTGATTAAATTAGCTTTATTGAATGCATTTGACTTTCATTTGATTCAATTAGCTTTATTGAATGCATTTGACTTTCATTTGATTCAATTAGCTTTGTTAAATGCATTGGACTTTAATTTGATTCAAAAAGCTTTGTTTGAATGTGTTTGACTTTCATTTGATTCAAAAAGATTTGTTTGATTGTGTTTTACTTTCATTTGATTCAATTAGCTTTGCTTGAATGTGTTTGACTTTCATTTGATTAAATTAGCTTTGTTTAATTGTGTTTGACTTTTATTTGATTCAATTAGCTTTGTAGAATGCATTAGACTTTTATTTGATTCAAAAAGCTCTGTTTGAATGTGTTTCACTTTCATTTGATTCAATTAGCTTTGCTTGAATATGTTTGACTTTCATTTGATTAAATTAGCTTTGTTGAATGCATTTGACTTTCATTTGATTTAGAAAGCTTTGTTTGAAAGTGTTTACCTTGCATTTGATTTAATTAGCTTTGTTTGAATGTGTTTGACTTTAATTTGATTCAAAAAGCTTTGTTTGAATGTGTTTGCCTTTCATTTGATTCAACTAGATTTGTTAGAATGTGTTTGACTTTCATTTGATTCAATCAGCTTTGTTTGAATGTGTTTGACTTTCATTTGATTCAATTAGATTTGGAGAATGCATTTGACTTTCATTTGATTAAATTAGCTTTGTTGAATGCATTAGACTTTAATTTGAATCAAAAAGCTTTGGTTCACTGTGTTTGACTTTCATTTGATTTAATTAGCTTTATTGAATGCATTTGACTTTCATTTGATTCAAAAAGATTTATTTGAATGTGTTTTACTTTTATTTGATTCAATTAGCTTTGCTTGAATGTGTTTGACTTTCATTTGATTCAATTAGCTTTGTTTGAATGTGTTTGACTTTTATTTGATTCAAAAAGCTTTGTTTGAACGTATTTGACATTCATTTTATTCAATTAGCTTTGTTTGAATCTGTTTGACTTTCATTTGATTCAACTAGCTTTATTCAATGCATTTGACTTTCATTTGATTCAAAAATATTTGTTTGAATGTGTTTGACTTTCATTGGATTCAATTAGATTTGTTTGAATGTGTTTGACTTTCATTTGATTCAATTAGCTTTGTTGAATGCATTAGACTTTAATTTGATTCAAAAAGCTTTTTTTGAATGTGTTTTATTATCATTTGATTCAATTAGCTTTGTTTGAATGTGTTTAACTATTATTTGATTCTAAAAGCTTTGTTTGAATGGTTTGACTTTCATTTTATTCAATTAGCTTTGTTTGAATGTGTTTGACTTTCATTTGATTCAAGTAGCTTTGTACAATGCATTTGACTTTTTTTTTTTTTTGGTAAATAGGAAATATTATTACCAAAGGGAAGCTGCAAAGCAGCAGAAGGAAATACAAGAGCCAAAAGGCCAAAACTCCAAAACACCAAGAGCCCCGACGGGCACACAAACACCAGCCTAGGACCAAGACCCAAAGGCCACCTTCTAGGAAGGGTTCCAAAGGGCCCGGGACCAAAACCCGGCTCTTCTGAACTCAAAGGAAAAGAGCTACCCTCTAGGAGGGAAACCCCAAACCAAAGGAACAGGACAACGACAAACCAAACAAAAACACGAAAAAACAAGGACAAAGCAAAACACCAAAAAACAAACAAAAAACAGAAAACGAAAGCTGAAACTAGGGACAACACCAAAAAAACAACAAGCACAACAGCAAGTGGACAGCATCCCAATAACAGCAGCTCAAAAGAGACCAAAGACAGCAACCAGAAACAGCACCAGCACCCAAAAAAAAACCAAACAGCAGGCCAGATGTGACAGAAACAGCAAATAGAGTAACACGGAACTTAGCCAAGCAAGGCATCTACACCAGTCGAACTCAAGGGCAGCACCCTGGAACTTGGCAGCCTATCCAGAAAGACAGAACCAGAAAGCCTGACAGCAACCAAAGAACAACAGCAACAGGCCAGCACAAAACCAGCAGCAAGCCAAAACCCAAAACCAGAAGGCAGCAGCACAAAACCAAACCAGAAACCAATTAAGAAAGAATAAGTTTGGTTCTATCAGCCTCATGACATCTACAGGCAACCAGGAACATGATTTTCTTGACAAGAGCATCAACTGGTTCACACACCCCATTAAACATGGTATTGTTCCTCTGAGCCCAAATACAGTACACAGCTTCAGCAAGAAACATGAGATGTAGCCTGCCCTTTGAAGTGGACTTCCTGCAATATTTAGCAGCCCATTGAACCTCTTGAGTAAACCCCTGAACAGATTTCTGAATCTGGAGAATAGAAAGCAGTTTTTCCCAGATTCTGGAAGAATAGGAACACAGGAAAAACAGGTGATTTACACTCTCAGGCTCCTGAAGGCAGAGTAAACAAATGGGGTCACAGGAGGGGTTCCATTTGATCACTCTATCCTTAGTTAAAAGCCTGTTCCAATTAGCAAGCCACAGAATAAAAACACTCCTAGGAGAAGCATTGCTATTACAGATTACCCTTCTCCAAGGAACCTTCTCCTCTTGTTGCCTGATTTTATTATAAATTTTTTTAATTTGAACTTTATTGTTCTTCAAGAGAGAATCCCATCCTCCAATATTATCAATAATGCTCCTACACTTCATGATTTTCTTTAAATTCCAGGAACATTTATTAGGGACACAAGAAGACCAAAAGTCATGCTGTTTGAAATAATAAGTGTGAACCCATCTGACCCAAAGGGAGTCAGATTTATGAGCAATGTCCCATAAAGCTTTACAAACTGCAGAGATATTCCAGTCATGGAGAGCAATAACATTCCAGCCACCACAAGATCTTGGCAAACACACAGTGCTCCAGGCAACTAGAGCCCTTCTGGAAGGATTAGCAACCCCAGTCCAAAGAAAAGCCTTGAACCTGCTTTCAATCTCCCTCAAGATCTTTTTGGGCAATACAAAAATCTGAGCCCAATAAGTCTGTATACCAAACAAAACACTCTTGATGAGCTGAAGTCTCCCAGAGTAAGAAAGAAATCTAGCAACCCAAGTCTCAATTCTGGAAGTGATCCTCTGGACAAGGGGCTTACATTGCTGAATGGTGAGCTTTTTTGAGGATAAAGGAACCCCCAAATATCTAAAAGGGAGAGAACCAGCCACCATACCCAGCACAGATAACAGGGCATTTTGTTCAACAGCCTGAATACCACCAAAGTAAACTTCACTTTTGCTAAGGTTAGCAACCAAGCCAGAAGCAAAGGAAAACTTCTTAAAAGCATTAAACAAGAGTTGGACAGAATGCATTTGACTTTCATTTGATTAAATTAGCTTTGTTGAATGTATTTAACTTTGATTTGATTCAGAAGGCTTTGTTTGAATGTGTTTTACTTTCATTTGACTAAATTAGTTTTGTTGAATGCATTTGACTTTCATTTGATTAAAAAAGCATTGTTTGAATGTGTTAGACTTCATTTCATTTAATTAGCTTTGTTTGAATGTGTTTGACTTTAATTTGATTCGTTTAGTTTTGTTGAATGCATTTGACTTTAATTTGATTCAAAAAGCTTTACTTGAATATGTTTGACTTTCATCCGAATCAATTATGTTTGATGAATGCATTTGACTTTCATTTGATTCAATTAGATTTGCTTGAATGTGTTTGACTTTCATTTGATTAAATTAGCTTTGTTTAATAGTGTTTGACTTTATTTGATTCAATTAGCTTTGTTGAATGCATTAGAATTTAATTTGAATCAAAAAGCTTTGGTTCACTGTGTTTGACTTTCATTTGTTTAATTAGCTTTATTGGATGCATTTGACTTTCATTTGATTAAAAAAGCATTGTTTGAATGTGTTTTACTTTCATTTGATTCAATTAGCTTTGCTTGATGGTGTTTGACTTTCATGTGATTAAATTAGCTTTATTGAATGCATTTGACTTTCATTTGATTCAATTAGCTTTATTGAATGCATTTGACTTTCATTTGATTCAATTAGCTTTGTTAAATGCATTGGACTTTAATTTGATTCAAAAAGCTTTGTTTGAATGTGTTTGACTTTCATTTGATTCAAAAAGATTTGTTTGATTGTGTTTTACTTTCATTTGATTCAATTAGCTTTGCTTGAATGTGTTTGACTTTCATTTGATTAAATTAGCTTTGTTTAATTGTGTTTGACTTTTATTTGATTCAATTAGCTTTGTAGAATGCATTAGACTTTTATTTGATTCAAAAAGCTCTGTTTGAATGTGTTTCACTTTCATTTGATTCAATTAGCTTTGCTTGAATATGTTTGACTTTCATTTGATTAAATTAGCTTTGTTGAATGCATTTGACTTTCATTTGATTTAGAAAGCTTTGTTTGAAAGTGTTTACCTTGCATTTGATTTAATTAGCTTTGTTTGAATGTGTTTGACTTTAATTTGATTCAAAAAGCTTTGTTTGAATGTGTTTGACTTTCATTTGATTAAATTAGCTTTGTTGAATGCATTTGACTTTCATTTGATTTAGAAAGCTTTGTTTGAAAGTGTTTACCTTGCATTTGATTTAATTAGCTTTGTTTGAATGTGTTTGACTTTAATTTGATTCAAAAAGCTTTGTTTGAATGTGTTTGACTTTCATTTGATTCAACTAGATTTGTTAGAATGTGTTTGACTTTCATTTGATTCAATCAGCTTTGTTTGAATGTGTTTGACTTTCATTTGATTCAATTAGATTTGGAGAATGCATTTGACTTTCATTTGATTAAATTAGCTTTGTTGAATGCATTAGACTTTAATTTGAATCAAAAAGCTTTGGTTCACTGTGTTTGACTTTCATTTGATTTAATTAGCTTTATTGAATGCATTTGACTTTCATTTGATTCAAAAAGATTTATTTGAATGTGTTTTACTTTTATTTGATTCAATTAGCTTTGCTTGAATGTGTTTGACTTTCATTTGATTCAATTAGCTTTGTTTGAATGTGTTTGACTTTTATTTGATTCAAAAAGCTTTGTTTGAACGTATTTGACATTCATTTTATTCAATTAGCTTTGTTTGAATCTGTTTGACTTTCATTTGATTCAACTAGCTTTATTCAATGCATTTGACTTTCATTTGATTCAAAAATATTTGTTTGAATGTGTTTGACTTTCATTGGATTCAATTAGATTTGTTTGAATGTGTTTGACTTTCATTTGATTCAATTAGCTTTGTTGAATGCATTAGACTTTAATTTGATTCAAAAAGCTTTTTTTGAATGTGTTTTATTATCATTTGATTCAATTAGCTTTGTTTGAATGTGTTTAACTATTATTTGATTCTAAAAGCTTTGTTTGAATGGTTTGACTTTCATTTTATTCAATTAGCTTTGTTTGAATGTGTTTGACTTTCATTTGATTCAAGTAGCTTTGTACAATGCATTTGACTTTCATTTGATTAAATTAGCTTTGTTGAATGTATTTAACTTTGATTTGATTCAGAAGGCTTTGTTTGAATGTGTTTTACTTTCATTTGACTAAATTAGTTTTGTTGAATGCATTTGACTTTCATTTGATTAAAAAAGCATTGTTTGAATGTGTTAGACTTCATTTCATTTAATTAGCTTTGTTTGAATGTGTTTGACTTTAATTTGATTCGTTTAGTTTTGTTGAATGCATTTGACTTTAATTTGATTCAAAAAGCTTTACTTGAATATGTTTGACTTTCATCCGAATCAATTATGTTTGATGAATGCATTTGACTTTCATTTGATTCAATTAGATTTGCTTGAATGTGTTTGACTTTCATTTGATTAAATTAGCTTTGTTTAATAGTGTTTGACTTTATTTGATTCAATTAGCTTTGTTGAATGCATTAGACTTTAATTTGAATCAAAAAGCTTTGGTTCACTGTGTTTGACTTTCATTTGTTTAATTAGCTTTATTGAATGCGTTTGACTTTCATTTGATTAAAAAAGCATTGTTTGAATGTGTTTTACTTTCATTTGATTCAATTAGCTTTGCTTGAATGTGTTTGACTTTCATTTGATTAAATTAGCTTTATTGAATGCATTTGACTTTCATTTGATTCAATTAGCTTTATTGAATGCATTTGACTTTCATTTGATTCAAAAAGATTTGTTTGAATGTGTTTGACTTTCATTTTATTCAACTAGCTTTGTTTGAATGTGTTTGACTTTTATTTGATTTAGAAAGCTTTGTTTGAATGTGCTTGACTTGCATTTGATTTAATTAGCTTTGTTTGAATGTGTTTGACTTTAATTTGATTCAAAAAGCTTTGTTTGAATGTGTTTGACTTTAATTTGATTCAAAAAGCTTTGTTTGAATGTGTTTGACTTTCATTTGATTCAAATAGCTTTGTTTGAATGTGTTTGAATTTCATTTGATTCAATTAGCTTTGTTAAATGCATTGGACTTTAATTTGATTCAAAAAGCTTTGTTTGAATGTGTTTGACTTTCATTTGATTCAAAAAGATTTGTTTGATTGTGTTTTACTTTCATTTGATTCAATTAGCTTTGCTTGAATGTGTTTGACTTTCATTTGATTAAATTAGCTTTGTTTAATTGTGTTTGACTTTTATTTGATTCAATTAGCTTTGTAGAATGCATTAGACTTTTATTTGATTCAAAAAGCTCTGTTTGAATGTGTTTCACTTTCATTTGATTCAATTAGCTTTGCTTGAATATGTTTGACTTTCATTTGATTAAATTAGCTTTGTTGAATGCATTTGACTTTCATTTTATTTAGAAAGCTTTGTTTGAAAGTGTTTACCTTGAATTTGAATTAATTAGCTTTGTTTGAATGTGTTTGACTTTAATTTGATTCAAAAAGCTTTGTTTGAATGTGTTTGACTTTCATTTGATTCAACTAGATTTGTTAGAATGTGTTTGACTTTCATTTGATTCAATCAGCTTTGTTTGAATGTGTTTGGCTTTCATTTGATTCAATTAGATTTGGAGAATGCATTTGACTTTCATTTGATTAAATTAGCTTTGTTGAATGCATTAGACTTTAATTTGAATCAAAAAGCTTTGGTTCACTGTGTTTGACTTTCATTTGATTTAATTAGCTTTATTGAATGCATTTGACTTTCATTTGATTCAAAAAGATTTATTTGAATGTGTTTTACTTTTATTTGATTCAATTAGCTTTGCTTGAATCTATTTGACTTTCATTTGATTCAATTAGCTTTGTTTGAATGTGTTTGACTTTTATTTGATTCAAAAAGCTTTGTTTGAACGTGTTTGACTTTCATTTTATTCAATTAGCTTTGTTTGAATGTGTTTGACTTTCATTTGATTAAATTATCTTTGTTGAATGCATTTGACTTTCATTTGATTCAGAAAGCTTTGTTTAAAAGTGTTTGACTTGCATTTGATTTAATTAGCTTTGATTGAATGTGTTTGACTTTAATTTGATTCAAAAATCTTTGTTTGATTGTGTTTGATTTTCATTTGATTCAACTAGCTTTGTTTGAATGTGTTTGACTTTCATTTGATTCAATTAGCTTTGTTTGAATGTGTTTGACTTTGATTTGATTCGTTTAGCTTTGTAGAATGCATTTGACTTTAATTTGATTCAAAAAGCTTTATTTGAATGTGTTTGACTTTCATTCGAATCAATTAGCTTTGATGAATGCATTTGACTTTCATTTGATTCAAAAAGCTCTGTTTGAATGTGTTTGATTTTCATTTGATTCAATTAGTTTTGCTTGAATGTGTTTGTCTTTCATTTGATTAAATTAGCTTTGTTTAATTGTGTTTGACTTTTATTTGATTCAATTAGCTTTGTTAAATGCATTGGACTTTAATTTGATTTAAAAAGCTTTGTTTGAATGTGTTTGACTTTCATTTGATTCAAATAGCTTTGTTTGAACGTGTTTGACTTTCATTTTATTCAATTAGCTTTGTTTAAATGTGTTTGACTTTCATTTGATTCAATTAGCTTTGTACAATGCATTTGACTTTCATTTGATTAAATTAGCTTTGTTGAATGTATTTGACTATCATTAGATTCAGAAATATTTGTTTGAATGTGTTTTACTTTCAATTGATTTAATTAGCTTTGTTTAAATGTGTTTGACTTTCATTCGATTAAATTAGCTTTGTTGAATGCATTTGACTTTCATTTGATTCAAAAAGCATTGTTTGAATGTGTTTGACTTTCATTTGATTCAATTAGCTTTGTTTGAATGTGTTTGACTTTCATTCGATTAAATTAGCTTTGTTTAATTGTGTTTGACTTTTATTTGATTCAATTAGCTTTGTAGAATGCATTAGACTTTAATTTGAATCAAAAAGCTTTGGTTGACTGCGTTTGACTTTTGTTTGATTCAATTAGCTTTATTGAATGCATTTGACTTTTATTTGATTCAAAAAGCTCTGTTTGAATGTGTTTCACTTTCATTTGATTCAATTAGCTTTGCTTGAATATGTTTGACTTTCATTTGATTAAATTAGCTTTGTTGAATGCAGTTGACTTTCATTTGATTTAGAAAGCTTTGTTTGAAAGTGTTTACCTTGCATTTGATTTAATTAGCTTTGTTTGAATGTGTTTGACTTTAATTTGATTCAAAAAGCTTTGTTTGAATGTGTTTGAATTTCATTTGATTCAACTAGATTTGTTAGAATGTGTTTGACTTTCATTTGATTCAACCAGCTTTGTTTGAATGTGTTTGACTTTCAGTTGATTCAATTAGATTTGGAGAATTCATTTGACTTTCATTTGATTAAATTAGCTTTGTTGAATGCATTAGACTTTAATTTGAATCAAAAAGCTTTGGTTCACTGTGTTTGACTTTCATTTGATTTAATTAGCTTTATTGAATGCATTTGACTTTCATTTGATTCAAAAAGATTTATTTGAATGTGTTTTACTTTTATTTGATTCAATTAGCTTTGCTTGAATCTGTTTGACTTTCATTTGATTCAATTAGCTTTGTTTGAATGTGTTTGACTTTTATTTGATTCAAAAAGCTTTGTTTGAACGTGTTTAACTTTCATTTTATTCAATTAGCTTTGTTTGAATGTGTTTGACTTTCATTTGATTCAACTAGCTTTATTCAATGCATTTGACTTTCATTTGATTCAAAAAGATTTGTTTGAATGTGTTTGACTTTCATTGGATTCAATTAGATTTGTTTGAATGTGTTTGACTTTCATTTGATTCAATTAGCTTTGTTGAATGCATTAGACTTTAATTTGATTCAAAAAGCTTTTTTTGAATGTGTTTTATTATCATTTGATTCAATTAGCTTTGTTTGAATGTGTTTAACTATTATTTGATTCTAAAAGATTTGTTTGAATGGTTTGACTTTCATTTTATTCAATTAGCTTTGTTTGAATGTGTTTGACTTTCATTTGATTCAATTAGCTTTGTACAATGCATTTGACTTTCATTTGATTAAATTAGCTTTGTTGAATGTATTTAACTTTCATTTGATTCAGAAGGCTTTGTTTGAATGTGTTTTACTTTCATTTGACTAAATTAGTTTTGTTGAATGCATTTGACTTTCATTTGATTAAAAAAGCATTGTTTGAATGTGTTAGACTTCATTTCATTTAATTAGCTTTGTTTGAATGTGTTTGACTTTAATTTGGTTCGTTTAGTTTTGTTGAATGCATTTGACTTTAATTTGATTCAAAAAGCTTTACTTGAATATGTTTGACTTTCATCCGAATCAATTATGTTTGATGAATGCATTTGACTTTCATTTGATTCAATTAGATTTGCTTGAATGTGTTTGACTTTCATTTGATTAAATTAGCTTTGTTTAATAGTGTTTGACTTTATTTGATTCAATTAGCTTTGTTGAATGCATTAGACTTTAATTTGAATCAAAAGCTTTGGTTCACTGTGTTTGACTTTCATTTGATTCAATTAGCTTTATTGAATGCATTTGACTTTCATTTGATTAAAAAAGCATTGTTTGAATGTGTTTTACTTTCATTTGATTCAATTAGCTTTGCTTGAATGTGTTTGACTTTCATTTGATTAAATTAGCTTTATTGAATGCATTTGACTTTCATTTGATTCAATTAGCTCTATTGAATGCATTTGACTTTCATTTGATTCAAAAAGATTTGTTTGAATGTGTTTGACTTTTATTTGATTCAACTAGCTTTGTTTGAATGTGTTTGACTTTAATTTGATTTAGAAAGCTTTGTTTGAATGTGCTTGACTTCATTTCATTTAATTAGCTTTGTTTGAATGTGTTTGTGATGTGTAAACAAGATGAGAAACCTTGTCACGACAATGATAAGTTAGCAGAAGGTCAAATGAATTTAAGTTTCAATTGTCACGAGATCAGTTTAGTTAGGGGAACACTCACCCTAAGCTAAGGATATAGCAAAGAGGAACTCTCACTCGTTTGCTTGGGATAGTTTAGATAAGGGAACTCTCACCAAATCGTAAACTACAAGTTTTAATCTTGGGAACTCTCACCAAAACTAACACTCTTCAAATTCGGATACTCAAATTTGGAAAAACAAAGTGGACTAAACACAAGTCACTTTAGTTAACAAAACACACGTTTTGGGCAAATATTCTTGGATTGTTTTTCATTCATTCAACGTATGCTATTTATAGCATCAATACAACCTTTTCACTTGCCTACTTTAATTCAACAAAAAAGGAAATAAACTAAGGGAAATAAGTGGTTAATACACGTCCCACTTTACTCCATTACAAACATAAAAAGAACTAAAGACTAGGCTTAAAACAAGGGAAAATGATCAGTCAAAATAGTATCCAAAGAGCATCTTCAACGGCTAAAATAACACGCCCAAAACAGCTACTCTCTTAAGTTTCGTAACCCCCCATTTCAAAGCCTTGATTTACGCCTTTTATTCAAACTTTGTAACTCCTATTTTAATGCCTTTATTCTAGCAGCAATATCCACACGTAACCCCCAAGTAATGAGGTGCAATGTTCAGCCAACCGACGCCCATTAAGTGCCATGAATCATGCCACTTTAATCAGCCCAAGTAACTCACAAACGGCTAGCATGAAATACGCTCAAACTGCCACCAATTCAGCTTGTAACCGACGCTTATTAAACGTGCATTTGGAGCTTGGAAAACCGTCACCTGCTAGATACTTCCTACAAGGTTAATTACACTAAGTGAAGTGCAACCCCTTGTAAAAACTTTCGGACTAAAACCGTGCAAAGGATTAAAGAATGACTCGGACAGAAATAACTCCTTTGCATAGCCTTGAACTTGGACCCCAAGGTCTTGACCATATAGACGATCTTTTTGAACATTAGAACTTTGACCATATTGGTCATCCTCCTCTTCTTCAAAAGGAATTGCCCTCAATTCATCATCATCAAAGTAAGGAGCAAGATCCCCAACGTTGAATGTGCTTGAGACACCGAATTGGCCTCCCAAATCAACTTTGTATGCATTGTCATTGATCTTTTCCATGACTTCAAATGGACCTTCGGCTCTTGGCATAAGTTTGTTCTTTCTTTTGCTAGGAAACCTTTCTTTTCTCATGTAAATCCACACTAAGTCACCAACTTCAAATTGCTTCACGTTTTTCACCTTCTTGTTGGCTTGTTTTTTGTAGACTTCATTTGCTTTCTCAATGTTCTTCCTAACTTCCTTGTGTATCTTCAATATGAACTCGGCTTGTTCCTTAGCTCCACCATGAACGAATTTGTCTTGTGGCAAAGCTATGAAATCAATAGGAACATAAGGATTGACACCATAGACCACTTCAAAAGGAGAGTACTTTGTAGTAGAACTAGGAGTCCGATTGTAAGCAAATTCGGCATGAGCTAGCTTGACATCCCAATCCTTAGCACTCTTACTAACCAAGGTCCTAAGCAAAGAACCAAGTATTCTATTCACCACTTCGGTTTGACCATCGGTTTGTGGATGGTGTGAAGTAGAAAACAGTAGCTTTGTTCCCATTAGACGCCAAATTGATTTCCAAAAATGACTAAGGAACTTTGTATCTCGATCGGACACAATGGTGCGTGGAACCCCATGAAAACGAACCACTTCTTCAAAATACAACTTAGCCACTTTCATAGCATCTTCGGTCTTATGACAAGGAATGAAATGGGCCATTTTCGAAAACCGATCAACAACCACCATGATTGAGTCTTTACCTCTTTGAGTTCTAGGTAAAGCCACAATGAAATCCATGCTCACATCTTCCCAAGGTCTTTCCGGAACTGGCAAAGGCTTGTAGAGACCTTTGTGAAACACCATCTTGGCCCTTTGACAAGTAGAACAACGACTAACCACATGATGAACCGTGGCTAACATTTTCGGCCAATAAAAGTGAGCTTGAAGAAGCTCCATTGTTTTTTGAATCCCAACGTGACCAGCTAGACCTCCTCCATGAGCTTCATGAATCAACAAGCTTCTAATTGGACACTTAGGAATGCATAACCGATTTCCCTTAAAAAGAAAGCCATCATGTAAGGAAAATAAGTCATATACTCCATGAACACACTTCTGCATTACTCCATTGAAATCGTCATCTTCCTTGTAGTATTCCTTGATCAAATCAAACCCAAGGACCTTTGCTTCGACAACTCCAAGCAAATTATGCCTCCTAGATAAGGCATCCGCAACAACATTAGCCTTTCCACTCTTGTATTTAGAAGAAAAGTTAAATGTTTGCAAGAATTCAACCCATTTAGCATGTCTTGAATTCAACTTCTTTTGTCCATGAATGAACCTTAAAGATTCATGATCCGAATGCAATATGAACGGTTGTGGTCTCAAGTAGTGTGACCAATGATCTAGAGCTCGTACCATAGCATAGAACTCTTTATCATAGGTGGAATAATTCAACTTGCCTTGACTCAACTTCTCACTGAAATAAGCAATTGGACGCCCTTCTTGAATCAAAACTGCTCCAATCCCCTTCCCACTTGCGTCACACTCCACTTCAAATGGTTTGGAAAAATCAGGGAGTGCAAGAATAGGAGTGTTGCACATTTTCTCCTTGACTTCTTCAAAAGCCTTTTGAGCTTGTGTAGTCCATTCAAACGTCCCCTTCTTAGTACACTCAGTTATAGGAGCCATGAGTGTGCTAAAATTCTTGATAAATCTTCTATAGAAAGAAGCTAGGCCATGGAAAGAACGGACCTCCGTGAGTGTTTTCGGACTAGGCCATGATTGAATTGCTTCAACCTTGCAAGGATCCACCTTCACGCCATTACCTGAAACTATGTAACCAAGAAACGTGACCTCATACAACATAAAATCACATTTTTCAAGTTTTCCATACAATTTTTGTGTTCTTAAAACAGAAAAAACTTGAAACAAATGATCTAAATGTTCATCCTCATTTTTAGAGTAAATAAGGATATCATCAAGGTACACCACCACGAACTTGCCAAGAAACGGCCTCAACACCTCGTTCATCAATCTCATGAATGTGCTAGGTGCATTGGTCAATCCAAACGGCATCACGAGCCACTCATACAACCCATGCTTTGTCTTGAATGCAGTCTTCCATTCATCACCTTCCCTCATTCGAATCTGATGGTAACCACTCCTCAAATCAACTTTTGAGAAAACATTTGAACCACTCAATTCGTCCAACATATCATCAAGTCTTGGAATTGGAAACCTGTACTTGATAGTAATATTGTTAACAGCTCTACTATCAATACACATGCGCCAAGTGCCATCTTTTTTTGGGACCAACAAAGCAGGAACCGCACATGGACTCATAGATTCACGCACATAACCCAGACCCATCAATTCTTCAATTTGTCTCTGCAACTCCTTAGTTTCTAAAGGGTTACATCTATAGGCAGGTTTATTTGGTAGAGGTGCGCCTGGAATGAGATCAATTTGATGCTCAATTCCTCTCAAGGGTGGTAATCCCTTAGGTAACTCATCAGGAAAAACATCCTCAAACTCCTTAATCAATTTTGCAAGTCTAGGATTTTGACTCACAAATTTTTCATGGATTTCTTTAGAGTACAACATGAATATCTCTTCCTCACCTTCGAACTCCCTCTCAAATTCCTTACAAGACAATAAAGAAATTTGTGATTTTTGTGGTTGTGAAAACCGTGGGGGTGGTAAAGGGTACAATTTTTTTTGTTTCCCTTGGTGAGTGATAGTGTAGGTGTTATGGTACCCATCATGAATGGATTTTTTATCAGATTGCCATGGTCTACCAAGAAGAATATGACAAGCATCCATTAATACAACATCACATAATTGACTATCATGATACGAACCAATCGAAAAATTCACCATGCATTGCCTTCTAACCCCAGTACTAGCATTAGAATCTAACCAACTCAATTTGTAAGGATGTGGATGATTAGTGGTAGTAAGACCTAGTTTAGAGACTAAAGTCTTTGACACAGTATTAGCCTCACTGCCCCCATCAATAATTAAATCACATACCTCGTCACCAATTTTACACTTGGTGATGAAAATGTGTTGTCTTTGAGGTGCCAAAGGTTCTTCCACACGAGCTTGAAACGCTCTCCTAACCACCAAGTTCGTTTTGTCCTCTATCTCAGGATAGCAATGGTCCTCCTCCTCCTCATCCTTTTCACGCGGGGTCACATCCTTCTCTTCTTCAGACTCAAATTCCTCCCAATTGATGCTTTGGGTGGCTATGAGTTTAACCTCTTGCATGGTTAAGGCTCTTGAATTAGGACAATCTTTTTTGTAATGTCCTCTTCCTCCACACTTGTAACATACAATGTCACTAAGTTTGAAGTCTTTCGTGTTCTTCTTAGATGGCTCATTAGACTTGCTAAAAGAAGAACCCTCCTTCGGAATGAAGGGTGGTTTACGTAACACTGGAGTAGTGGTAGGCGCTTTCTTCTTTTTCCTTTTAGCATCAAACTTTGTCACAAGTTTGCAAGCTTCCACAAACGTGAGGTTAGTGTAACCTTCAAGTTTGTCTTGTAATTCTTGATCCAACCCAGCTACAAAACGTCCTAACTTCAGTTCTTCATTTTCAGTCACCTCGCACACAATGGCAAGCCTATCAAACTCTTTGATATAGTCTTCCACTGAGTCGCCATTTTGCTGCAGAGTACTCCACTTCACATATTGATTTTGCTTGTAATTGTGAGGAATGAAACGATCTCTCATTCTCTTCTTCAGCTTTTCCCAAGTGGAAATGTGAGCCTTACCCCTAAGGGTACGCCCTCTTTGTTCTCCCTGCAACCAACTATCACCATAGCCCTTCAGTTTGACTTTGGCTATCTTGTACTGTTGAACCGTCTCATGGATGTCCTTGTAATCAAAGTACCTTTCCAAGGATTTCTCCCACTCCAAGTACTTCTCTGGATCAAGTGTCCCATCAAAGGCAGGAATGTCCACTTTGAGACTCCTATCTTCCCTCCTAGGTGGAGGTTCTTCACCTTGATCTCTCCTGTCTTGCTCGTTCATGAGCCTTGCCATCAAGGCAGCAAGGTTCCCTTGTAGATTGGCATTGGTTTCGGCCAACCTTTCCTGACTAGCAATGGATCGATTAAGAGCTTCCAAAGCTGTCCTCAAGTCTGGATTCTCTCCCATGGTATGCAGGTATTCGACCCCTTTGGAAAAATTTAAGAAAATTTTCCCCCTACCTGACGCGCCAAATGATGTGTAAACAAGATGAGAAACCTTGTCACGACAATGATAAGTTAGCAGAAGGTCAAATGAATTTAAGTTTCAATTGTCACGAGATCAGTTTAGTTAGGGGAACACTCACCCTAAGCTAAGGATATAGCAAAGAGGAACTCTCACTCGTTTGCTTGGGATAGTTTAGATAAGGGAACTCTCACCAAATCGTAAACTACAAGTTTTAATCTTGGGAACTCTCACCAAAACTAACACTCTTCAAATTCGGATACTCAAATTTGGAAAAACAAAGTGGACTAAACACAAGTCACTTTAGTTAACAAAACACACGTTTTGGGCAAATATTCTTGGATTGTTTTTCATTCATTCAACGTATGCTATTTATAGCATCAATACAACCTTTTCACTTGCCTACTTTAATTCAACAAAAAAGGAAATAAACTAAGGGAAATAAGTGGTTAATACACGTCCCACTTTACTCCATTACAAACATAAAAAGAACTAAAGACTAGGCTTAAAACAAGGGAAAATGATCAGTCAAAATAGTATCCAAAGAGCATCTTCAACGGCCAAAATAACACGCCCAAAACAGCTACTCTCTTAAGTTTCGTAACCCCCCATTTCAAAGCCTTGATTTACGCCTTTTATTCAAACTTTGTAACTCCTATTTTAATGCCTTTATTCTAGCAGCAATATCCACACGTAACCCCCAAGTAATGAGGTGCAATGTTCAGCCAACCGACGCCCATTAAGTGCCATGAATCATGCCACTTTAATCAGCCCAAGTAACTCACAAACGGCTAGCATGAAATACGCTCAAACTGCCACCAATTCAGCTTGTAACCGACGCTTATTAAACGTGCATTTGGAGCTTGGAAAACCGTCACCTGCTAGATACTTCCTACAAGGTTAATTACACTAAGTGAAGTGCAACCCCTTGTAAAAACTTTCGGACTAAAACCGTGCAAAGGATTAAAGAATGACTCGGACAGAAATAACTCCTTTGCATAGCCTTGAACTTGGACCCCAAGGTCTTGACCATTTGGACGATCTTTTTGAACATTAGAACTTTGACCATATTGGTCAGTTTGACTTTAATTTGATTCGTTTAGTTTTGTTGAATGCATTTGACTTTAATTTGATTCAAAAAGCTTTACTTGAATATGTTTGACTTTCATCCGAATCAATTATGTTTGATGAATGCATTTGACTTTCATTTGATTCAATTAGATTTGCTTGAATGTGTTTGACTTTCATTTGATTAAATTAGCTTTGTTTAATAGTGTTTGACTTTATTTGATTCAATTAGCTTTGTTGAATGCATTAGACTTTAATTTGAATCAAAAAGCTTTGGTTCACTGTGTTTGACTTTCATTTGATTTAATTAGCTTTATTGAATGCATTTGACTTTCATTTGATTAAAAAAGCATTGTTTGAATGTGTTTACTTTCATTTGATTCAATTAGCTTTGCTTGAATGTGTTTGACTTTCATTTGATTAAATTAGCTTTATTGAATGCATTTGACTTTCATTTGATTCAATTAGCTTTATTGAATGCATTTGACTTTCATTTGATTCAAAAAGATTTGTTTGAATGTGTTTGACTTTCATTTGATTCAACTAGCTTTGTTTGAATGTGTTTGACTTTAATTTGATTTAGAAAGCTTTGTTTGAATGTGCTTGACTTGCATTTGATTTAATTAGCTTTGTTTGAATGTGTTTGACTTTAATTTGATTCAAAAAACTTTGTTTGAATGTGTTTGACTTTAATTTGATTCAAAAAGCTTTGTTTGAATGTGTTTGACTTTCATTTGATTCAAACAGCTTTGTTTGAATATGTTTGAATTTCATCTGATTCAATTAGCTTTGTTAAATGCATTGGACTTTAATTTGATTCAAAAAGCTTTGTTTGAATGTGTTTGACTTTCATTTGATTCAAAAAGATTTGTTTGATTGTGTTTTACTTTCATTTGATTCAATTAGCTTTGCTTGAATGTGTTTGACTTTCATTTGATTAAATTAGCTTTATTCAATGCATTTGACTTTCATTTGATTCAAAAAGATTTGTTTGAATGTGTTTGACTTTCATTGGATTCAATTAGATTTGTTTGAATGTGTTTGACTTTCATTTGATTCAATTAGCTTTGTTCAATGCATTAGACTTTAATTTGATTCAAAAAGCTTTTTTTGAATGTGTTTTATTATCATTTGATTCAATTAGCTTTGTTTGAATGTGTTTAACTATTATTTGATTCAAAAAGCTTTGTTTGAACGTGTTTGACTTTCATTTTATTCAATTAGCTTTGTTTGAATGTGTTTGACTTTCATTTGATTCAATTAGCTTTGTACAATGCATTTTACTTTCATTTGATTAAATTAGCTTTGTTGAATGTATTTAACTTTCATTTGATTCAGAAGGCTTTGTTTGAATGTGTTTTACTTTCATTTGATTAAATTAGTTTTGTTGAATGCATTTGACTTTCATTTGATTAAAAAAGCATTGTTTGAATGTGTTAGACTTCATTTGATTTAATTAGCTTTGTTTGAATGTGTTTGACTTTAATTTGATTCGTTTAGCTTTGTTGAATGTATTTGACTTTAATTTGATTCAAAAAGCTTTACTTGAAGATGTTTGACTTTCATCCGAATCAATTATGTTTGATGAATGCATTTGACTTTCATTTGATTCAATTAGAGTTGCTTGAATGTGTTTGACTTTCATTTGATTAAATTAGCTTTGTTTAATAGTGTTTGACTTTATTTGATTCAATTAGCTTTGTTGAATGCATTAGACTTTAATTTGAATCAAAAAGCTTTGGTTCACTGTGTTTAACTTTCATTTGATTCAATTAGCTTTATTGAATGCATTTGACTTTCATTTGATTAAAAAAGCATTGTTTGAATGTGTTTTACTTTCATTTGACTCAATTAGCTTTGCTTGAATGTGTTTGACTTTCATTTGATTAAATTAGCTTTATTGAATGCTTTTGACTTTCATTTGATTCAATTAGCTTTATTGAATGCATTAGACTTTCATTTGATTCAAAAAGATTTGTTTGAATGTGTTTGACTTTCATTTGATTCAACTAGCTTTGTTTGAATGTGTTTGACTTTCATTTGATTTAGAAAGCTTTGTTTGAAAGTGCTTGACTTGCATTTGATTTAATTAGCTTTGTTTGAATGTGTTTGACTTTAATTTGATTCAAAAAGCTTTGTTTGAATGTGTTTGACTATTATTTGATTCAATAAGCTTTGTTTGAACGTGTTTGACTTTCATTTTATTCAATTAGCTTTGTTTGAATGTGTTTGACTTTCATTTGATTCAATTAGCTTTGTACAATGCATTTGACTTTCATTTGATTCAAATAGCTTTGTTTGAATGTGTTTGAATTTCATTTGATTCAATTAGCTTTGTTAAATGCATTGGACTTTAATTTGATTCAAAAAGATTTGTTTGATTGTGTTTTACTTTCATTTGATTCAATTAGCTTTGCTTGAATGTGTTTGACTTTCATTTGATTAAATTAGCTTTATTCAATGCATTTGACTTTTATTTGATTCAAAAAGATTTGTTTGAATGTGTTTGACTTTCATTGGATTCAATTAGATTTGTTTAAATGTGTTAGACTTTCATTTGATTCAATTAGCTTTGTTGAATGCATTAGACTTTAATTTGATTCAAATTGCTTTTTTTGAATGTGTTTTACTTTCATTTGATTCAATTAGCTTTGCTTGAATATGTTTGACTTTTATTTGATTAAATTAGCTTTATTGAATGCATTTGACTTTCATTTGATTCAATTAGCTTTATTGAATGCATTTGACTTTCATTTGATTCAAAAAGATTTGTTTGAATGTGTTTGACTTTCATTTGATTCAATTAGCTTTGTTAAATGCATTGGACTTTAATTTGATTCAAAAAGCTTTGTTTGAATGTGTTTGACTTTCATTTGATTCAAAAAGATTTGTTTGAATGTGTTTTACTTTCATTTGATTCAATTAGCTTTGCTTGAATGTGTTTGACTTTCATTTAATTAAATTAGCTTTATTCAATGCATTTGACTTTCATTTGATTCAAAAAGATTGTTTTGAATGTGTTTGACTTTCATTGGATTCAATTAGATTTGTTTGAATGTGTTTGACTTTCATTTGATTCAATTAGCTTTGTTGAATGCATTAGACTTTAATTTGATTCAAAAAGCTTTTTTTTAATGTGTTTTATTATCATTAGATTCAATTAGCTTTGTTTGAATGTGTTTAACTATTATTTGATTCAAAAAGATTTGTTTGAACGTGTTTGACTTTCATTTTATTCAATTAGCTTTGTTTGAATGTGTTTGACTTTCATTTGATTCAATTAGCTTTGTACACTGCATTTGGCTTTCATTTGATTAAATTAGCTTTGTTGAATGTATTTAACTTTCATTTGATTCAGAAGGCTTTGTTTGAATGTGTTTTACTTTCATTTGATTAAATTAGTTTTGTTGAATGCATTTGACTTTCATTTGATTAAAAAAGCATTGTTTGAATGTGTTAGACTTCATTTGATTTAATTAGCTTTGTTTGAATGTGTTTGACTTTAATTTGATTCGTTTAGCTTTGTTGAATGCATTTGACTTTAATTTGATTCAAAAAGCTTTACTTGAATATGTTTGACTTTCATCCGAATCAATTATGTTTGATGAATGCATTTGACTTTCATTTGATTCAATTAGATTTGCTTGAATGTGTTTGACTTTCATCTGATTAAATTAGCTTTGTTTAATAGTGTTTGACTTTATTTGATTCGATTAGCTTTGTTGAATGCATTAGACTTTAATTTGAATCAAAAAGCTTTGGTTCACTGTGTTTGACTTTCATTTGTTTAATTAGCTTTATTGAATGCATTTGACTTTCATTTGATTAAAAAAGCATTGTTTGAATGTGTTTTACTTTCATTTGATTCAATTAGCTTTGCTTGAATGTGTTTGACTTTCATTTGATTAAATTAGCTTTGTTGAATGCATTTAACTTTCATTTGATTCAGAAAGCTTTGTTTGAAAGTGTTTGACTTGCATTTGATTTAATTAGCTTTGTTTGAATGTGTTTGACTTTCATTTGATTAAATTAGCTTTGTTTAATAGTGTTTGACTTTATTTGATTCAATTAGCTTTGTTGAATGCATTAGACTTTAATTTGAATCAAAAAGCTTTGGTTTACTGTGTTTGACTTTCATTTGATTCAATTAGCTTTATTGAATGCATTTGACTTTCATTTGATTAAAAAAGCAATGTTTGAATGTGTTTTACTTTCATTTGATTCAATTAGCTTTGCTTGAATATGTTTGACTTTCATTTGATTAAATTAGCTTTATTGAATGCATTTGACTTTCATTTGATTCAATTAGCTTTATTGAATGCATTTGACTTTCATTTGATTCAAAAAGATTTGTTTGAATGTGTTTGACTTTCATTTGATTCAACTAGCTTTGTTTGAATGTGTTTGACTTTAATTTGATTTAGAAAGCTTTGTTTGAATGTGCTTGACTTGCATTTGATTTAATTAGCTTTGTTTAAATGTGTTTGACTTTAATTTGATTCAAAAAGCTTTGTTTGAATGTGTTTTACTTTAATTTGATTCAAAAAGCTTTGTTTGAATGTGTTTGACTTTCATTTGATTCAAATAGCTTTGTTTGAATGTGTTTGAATTTCATTTGATTCAATTAGCTTTGTTAAATACATTGGACTATAATTTGATTCAAAAAGCTTTGTTTGAATGTGTTTGACTTTCATTTGATTCAAAAAGATTTGTTTGAATGTGTTTTACTTTCATTTGATTCAATTAGCTTTGCTTGAATGTTTTTTACTTTCATTTGATTAAATTAGCTTTGTTTAATTGTGTTTGACTTTCATTTGATTCAATTAGCTTCGTTAAATGCATTAGACTTTAATTTGTTTCATAAAGCTTTGTTAGAATTTGTTTGACTTTCACTTGATTCAATCCGCTTTGTTTGAATGTGTTTGACTTTTATTTAATTCAACTAAATTTGTTTGAATGTTTTTTACTTTCATTTGGTTCAATCAGCTTTGTTTGAATGTGTTTGACTTTCATTTGATTCAATTAGCTTTGTATAATGCATTTGACTCTCATTTGATTAAATTAGCTTTGTTGAATGCATTAGACTTTAATTTGAATCAAAAGGCTTCGGTTCACTGTGTTTGACTTTCATTTGATTCAATTAGCTTTATTGAATGCATTTGACTTTTATTTGAGTCAAAAGTTTTGTTTGAATGTGTTTGACTTTCATTTGATTCAACTACCTTTGTTTGAATGTGTTTGACTTTCATTTGATTTAGAAAGCTTTGTTTGAAAGTGGTTGACTTGCATTTGATTTAATTAGCTTTGTTTGAATGTGTTTGACTTTAATTTAATTCAAAAAGCTTTGTTTGAACGTGTTTGACTTTCATTTTATTCAATTAGCTTTGTTTAAACGTGTTTGACTTTCATTTGATTCAATTAGCTTTGTACAATGCATTTGACTTTCATTTGATTAAATTAGCTTTGTTGAATGTATTTGACTATCATTAGATTCAGAAATATTTGTTTGAATGTGTTTTACTTTCATTTGATTTAATTAGCTTTGTTTAAATGTGTTTGACTTTCATTCGATTAAATTAGCTTTGTTGAATGCATTTGACTTTCATTTGATTCAAAAAGCATTGTTTGAATGTGTTTGACTTTCATTTGATTCAATTAGCTTTGTTTGAATGTGTTTGACTTTCATTCGATTAAATTAGCTTTGTAGAACGCATTTGACTTTAATTTGATTCAAAAAGTTTTATTTTAATGTGTTTGACTTTCATTCAAATCAATTAGGTTTGATGAATGCATCTGACTTCCATTTGATTCAAAAAGCTCTATTTGAATGTGTTTGACTTTCATTTGATTCAATTAGATTTGCTTGAATGTGTTTGACTGTCATTTGATTAAATTAGCTTTGTTTAATTGTGTTTGACTTTTATTTGATTCAATTAGCTTTGTAGAATGCATTAGACTTTAATTTGAATCAAAAAGCTTTGTTTGACTGTGTTTGACTTTTGTTTGATTCAATTAGCTTTATTGAATGCATTTGACTTTTATTTGATTCAAAAAGCTCTGTTTGAATGTGTTTCACTTTCATTTGATTCAATTAGCTTTGCTTGAATATGTTTGACTTTCATTTGATTAAATTAGCTTTGTTGAATGCATTTGACTTTCGTTTGATTTAGAAAGCTTTGTTTGAAAGTGTTTACCTTGCATTTGATTTAATTAGCTTTGTTTGAATGTGTTTGACTTTAATTTGATTCAAAAAGCTTTGTTTGAATGTGTTTGACTTTCATTTGTTTCAACTAGATTTGTTAGAATGTGTTTGACTTTCATTTGAATTAATCAGCTTTGTTTGAATGTGTTTGACTTTCATTTGATTCAATTAGATTTGGAGAATGCATTTGACATTCATTTGATTAAATTAGCTTTGTTGAATGCATTAGACTTTAATTTGAATCAAAAAGCTTTGGTTCACTGTGTTTGACTTTCATTTGATTTAATTAGCTTTATTGAATGCATTTGACTTTCATTTGATTCAAAAAGATTTATTTGAATGTGTTTTACTTTTATTTGATTCAATTAGCTTTGCTTGAATCTGTTTGACTTTCATTTGATTCAATTTGCTTTGTTTGAATGTGTTTGACTTTTATTTGATTCAAAAAGCTTTGTTTGAAAGTATTTGACTTTTATTTTATTCAATTAGCTTTGTTTGAATGTGTTTGACTTTCATTTCATTCAACTGGCTTTATTCAATGCATTTGACTTTCATTTGATTCAAAAAGATTTGTTTGAATGTGTTTGACTTTCATTGGATTCAATTAGATTTGTTTGAATGTGTTTGACTTTCATTTGATTCAATTAGCTTTGTTGAATGCATTAGACTTTAATTTGATTCAAAAAGCTTTTTTTGAATGTGTTTTATTATCATTTGATTCAATTAGCTTTGTTTGAATGTGTTTAACTATTATTTGATTCTAAAAGCTTTGTTTGAATGGTTTGACTTTCATTTGATTCAATTAGCTTTGTTTGAATGTGTTTGACTTTCATTTGATTCAATTAGCTTTGTACAATGCATTTGACTTTCATTTGATTAAATTAGCTTTGTTGAATGTATTTAACTTTCATTTGATTTAGAAGTCTTTGTTTGAACGTGTTTTACTTTCATTTGACTAAATTAGTTTTGTTGAATGCATTTGACTTTCATTTGATTAAAAAAGCATTGTTTGTATGTGTTAGACTTCATTTCATTTAATTAGCTTTGTTTAAATGTGTTTGACTTTAATTTGATTCGTTTAGTTTTGTTGAATGCATTTGACTTTAATTTGATTCAAAAAGCTTTACTTGAATATGTTTGACTTTCATCCGAATCAATTATGTTTGATGAATGCATTTGACCTTCATTTGATTCAATTAGATTTGCTTGAATGTGTTTGACTTTCATTTGATTAAATTAGCTTTGTTTAATAGTGTTTGACTTTATTTGATTCAATTAGCTTTGTTGAATGCATTAGACTTTAATTTGAATCAAAAAGCTTTGGTTCACTGTGTTTGACTTTCATTTGATTTAATTAGCTTTATTGAATGCATTTGACTTTCATTTGATTAAAAAAGCATTGTTTGAATTTGTTTTACTTTCATTTGATTCAATTAGCTTTGCTTGAATGTGTTTGACTTTCATTTGATTAAATTAGCTTTATTGAATGCATTTGACTTTCATTTGATTCAATTAGCTTTATTGAATGCATTTGACTTTCATTTGATTCAAAAAGATTTGTTTGAATGTGTTTGACTTTCATTTGATTCAACTAGCTTTGTGTGAATGTGTTTGACTTTAATTTGATTTAGAAAGCTTTGTTTGAATGTGCTTGACTTGCATTTTATTTAATTAGCTTTGTTTGAATGTGTTTGACTTTAATTTGATTCAAAAAGCTTTGTTTGAATGTGTTTGACTTTAATTTGATTCAAAAAGCTTTGTTTGAATGTGTTTGACTTTCATTTGATTCAAATAGCTTTGTTTGAATGTGTTTGAATTTCATTTGATTCAATTAGCTTTGTTAAATGCATTGGACTTTAATTTGATTCAAAAAGCTTTGTTTGAATGTGTTTGACTTTCATTTGATTCAAAAAGATTTGTTTGATTGTGTTTTACTTTCATTTGATTCAATTAGCTTTGCTAGAATGTGTTTGACTTTCATTTGATTAAATTAGCTTTATTCAATGCATTTGACTTTCATTTGATTCAAAAAGATTTGTTTGAATGTGTTTGAATTTCATTGGTTTCAATTAGATTTGTTTGAATGTGTTTGACTTTCATTTGATTCAATTAGCTTTGTTGAATGCATTAGACTTTAATTTGATTCTAAAAGCTTTTTTTGAATGTGTTTTATTATCATTTGATTCAATTAGCTTTGTTTGAAAGTGTTTAACTATTATTTGATTCTAAAAGCTTTGTTTGAATGGTTTGACTTTCATTTTATTCAATTAGCTTTGTTTAAATGTGTTTGACTTTCATTTGATTCAATTAGCTTTGTACAATGCATTTGACTTTCATTTGATTAAATTAGCTTTGTTGAATGTATTTAACTTTCATTTGATTCAGAAGGCTTTGTTTGAATGTGTTTTACTTTCATTTGATTAAATTAGTTTTGTTGAATGCATTTGACTTTCATTTGATTAAAAAAGCATTGTTTGAATGTGTTAGACTTCATTTGATTTAATTAGCTTTGTTTGAATGTGTTTGACTTTAATTTGATTCGTTTAGCTTTGTTGAATGCATTTGACTTTAATTTGATTCAAAAAGCTTTACTTGAATATGTTTGACTTTCATCCGAATCAATTATGTTTGATGAATGCGTTTGACTTTCATTTGATTCAATTAGAGTTGCTTGAATGTGTTTGACTTTCATTTGATTAAATTAGCTTTGTTTAATAGTGTTTGACTTTATTTGATTCAATTAGCTTTGTTGAATGCATTAGACTTTAATTTGAATCAAAAAGCTTAGGTTCACTGTGTCTGACTTTCATTTGATTCAATTAGCTTTATTGAATGCATTTGACTTTCATTTGATTAAAAAAGCATTGTTTGAATGTGTTTTACTTTCATTTGATTCAATTAGCTTTGCTTGAATGTGTTTGACTTTCATTTCATTAAATTAGCTTTATTGAATGCATTTGACTTTCATTTGATTCAATTAGCTTTATTGAATGCATTTGACTTTCATTTGATTCAAAAAGATTTGTTTGAATGTGTTTGAGTTTCATTTGATTCAACTAGCTTTGTTTGAATGTGTTTGACTTTCATTTGATTTAGAAAGCTTTGTTTGAAAGTGCTTGACTTGCATTTGATTTAATTAGCTTTGTTTGAATGTGTTTGACTTTAATTTGATTCAAAAAACTTTGTTTGAATGTGTTTTACTTTAATTTGATTCAAAAAGCTTTGTTTGAATGTGTTTGACTTTCATTTGATTCAAATTGCTTTGTTTGAATGTGTTTGAATTTCATTTGATTCAATTAGCTTTGTTAAATGCATTGGACTTTAATTTGATTCAAAAAGCTTTGTTTGAATGTGTTTGACCTTCATTTGATTCAAAAAGATTTGTTTGAATGTGTTTTACTTTCATTTGATTCAATTAGCTTTGCTTGAATGTGTTTGACTTTCATTTGATTAAATTAGCTTTATTCAATGCATTTGACTTTCATTTGATTCAAAAAGATTTGTTTGAATGTGTTTGACTTTCATTGGATTCAATTAGATTTGTTTGAATGTGCTTGACTTTCATTTGATTTAATTAGCTTTGTTGAATGCATTAGACTTTAATTTGATTCAAAAAGCTTTTTTTGAATGTGTTTTATTATCATTTGATTCAATTAGCTTTGTTTGAATGTGTTTAACTATTATTTGATTCAAAAAGCTTTGTTTGAACGTGTTTGACTTTCATTTTATTCAATTAGCTTTGTTTGAATGTGTTTGACTTTCATTTGATTCAATTAGCTTTGTACAATGCATTTGACTTTCATTTGATTAAATTAGCTTTGTTGAATGTATTCAACTTTCATTTGATTCAGAAGGCTTTGTTTGAATGTGTTTCACTTTCATTTGATTAAATTAGTTTTGTTGAATGCATTTGACTTTCATTTGATTAAAAAAGCATTGTTTGAATGTGTTAGACTTCATTTGATTTAATTAGCTTTGTTTGAATGTGTTTGACTTTAATTTGATTCGTTTAGCTTTGTTGAATACATTTGACTTTAATTTGATTCAAAAAGCTTTACTTGAATATGTTTGACTTTCATCCGAATCAATTATGTTTGATGAATGCATTTGACTTTCATTTGATTCAATTAGAGTTGCTTGAATGTGTTTGACTTTCATTTGATTAAATTAGTTTTGTTTAATAGTGTTTGACTTTATTTGATTCAATTAGCTTTGTTGAATGCATTAGACTTTAATTTGAATCAAAAAGCTTTGGTTCACTGTGTTTGACTTTCATTTGATTCAATTAGCTTTATTGAATGCATTTGACTTTCATTTGATTAAAAAAGCATTGTTTGAATGTGTTTTACTTTCATTTGATTCAATTACTTTGCTTGAATGTGTTTGACTTTCATTTGATTAAATTAGCTTTATTGAATGCATTTGACTTTCATTTGATTCAATTAGCTTTATTGAATGCATTTGACTTTCATTTGATTCAAAAAGATTTGTTTGAATGTGTTTGAGTTTCATTTGATTCAACTAGCTTTGTTTTAATGTGTTTGACTTTCATTTGATTTAGAAAGCTTTGTTTGAAAGTGCTTGACTTGCCTTTGATTTAAATAGCTTTGTTTGAATGTGTTTGACTTTAATTTGATTCAAAAAGCTTTGTTTGAATGTGTTTGACTTTCATTTGATTCAAATAGCTTTGTTTAAATGTGTTTGAATTTCATTTGATTCAATTAGCTTTGTTAAATGCATTGGACTTTAAATTGATTCAAAAAGCTTTGTTTGAATGTGTTTGACTTTCATTTGATTCAAAAAGATTTGTTTGAATGTGTTTTACTTTCATTTGATTCAATTAGCTTTGCTTGAATGTGTTTGACTTTCATTTGATTAAATTAGCTTTATTCAATGCATTTGACTTTCATTTGATTCAAAAAGATTTGTTTGAATGTGTTTGACTTTCATTGGATTCAATTAGATTTGTTTGAATGTGTTTGACTTTCATTTGATTCAATTAGCTTTGTTGAATGCATTAGACTTTAATTTGATTCAAAAAGCTTTTTTTAAATCTGTTTTATTATCATTTGATTCAATTAGCTTTGTTTGAATGTGTTTAACTATTATTTGATTCAAAAAGCTTTGTTTGAACGTGTTTGACTTTCATTTTATTCAATTAGCTTTGTTTGAATGTGTTTGACTTTCATTTGATTCAATTAGCTTTGTACAATGCATTTGACTTTCATTTGATTAAATTAGCTTTGTTGAATGTATTCAACTTTCATTTGATTCAGAAGGCTTTGTTTGAATGTGTTTCACTTTCATTTGATTAAATTAGTTTTGTTGAATGCATTTGACTTTCATTTGATTAAAAAAGCATTGTTTGAATGTGTTAGACTTCATTTGATTTAATTAGCTTTGTTTGAATGTGTTTGACTTTAATTTGATTCGTTTAGCTTTGTTGAATACATTTGACTTTAATTTGATTCAAAAAGCTTTACTTGAATATGTTTGACTTTCATCCGAATCAATTATGTTTGATGAATGCATTTGACTTTCATTTGATTCAATTAGAGTTGCTTGAATGTGTTTGACTTTCATTTGATTAAATTAGTTTTGTTTAATAGTGTTTGACTTTATTTGATTCAATTAGCTTTGTTGAATGCATTAGACTTTAATTTGAATCAAAAAGCTTTGGTTCACTGTGTTTGACTTTCATTTGATTCAAAAAGCTTTACTTGAAGATGTTTGACTTTCATCCGAATCAATTATGTTTGATGAATGCATTTGACTTTCATTTGATTCAATTAGAGTTGCTTGAATGTGTTTGACTTTCATTTGATTAAATTAGCTTTGTTTAATAGTGTTTGACTTTATTTGATTCAATTAGCTTTGTTGAATGCATTAGACTTTAATTTGAATCAAAAAGCTTTGGTTCACTGTGTTTGACTTTCATTTGATTCAATTAGCTTTATTGAATGCATTTGACTTTCATTTGATTAAAAAAGCATTGTTTGAATGTTTTTTACTTTCATTTGATTCAATTAGCTTTGCTTGAATGTGTTTGACTTTCATTTGATTGAATTAGCTTTATTGAATGCATTTGACTTTCATTTGATTCAATTAGCTTTATTGAATGCATTTGACTTTCATTTGATTAAAAAAGATTTGTTTGAATGTGTTTGACTTTCATTTGATTCAACTAGCTTTGTTTGAATGTGTTTGACTTTCATTTGATTTAGAAAGCTTTGTTTGAAAGTGCTTGACTTGCATTTGATTTAATTAACTTTGTTTGAATGTGTTTGACTTTAATTTGATTCAAAAAGCTTTGTTTGAATGTGTTTAACTATTATTTGATTCAAAAAGCTTTGTTTGAACGTGTTTGACTTTAATTTTATTCAATTAGCTTTGTTTGAATGTGTTTGACTTTCATTTGATTCAATTAGCTTTGTACAATGCATTTGACTTTCATTTGATTCAAATAGCTTTGTTTGAATGTGTTTGAATTTCATTTGATTCAATTAGCTTTGTTAAATGCATTGGACTTTAATTTGATTCAAAAAGCTTTGTTTGAATGTGTTTGACTTTCATTTGATTCAAAAAGATTTGTTTGATTGTGTTTTACTTTCATTTGATTCAATTAGCTTTGCTTGAATGTGTTTGACTTTCATTTGATTAAATTAGCTTTATTCAATGCATTTGACTTTCATTTGATTCAAAAAGATTTGTTTGAATGTGTTTGACTTTTATTGGATTCAATTAGATTTGTTTGAATGTGTTTGACTTTCATTTGATTCAATTAGCTTTGTTGAATGCATTAGACTTTAATTTGATTCAAAAAGCTTTTTTTAAATCTGTTTTATTATCATTTGATTCAATTAGCTTTGTTTGAATGTGTTTAACTATTATTTGATTCAAAAAGCTTTGTTTGAACGTGTTTGACTTTCATTTTATTCAATTAGCTTTGTTTGAATGTGTTTGACTTTCATTTGATTCAAAAAGCTTTGTTTGAATGTGTTTGACTTTAATTTGATTCAAAAAGCTTTGTTTGAATGTGTTTGACTTTCATTTGATTCAAATAGCTTTGTTTGAATGTGTTTGAATTTCATTTGATTCAATTAGCTTTGTTAAATGCATTGGACTTTAATTTGATTCAAAAAGCTTTGTTTGAATGTGTTTGACTTTCATTTGATTCAAAAAGATTTGTTTGATTGTGTTTTACTTTCATTTGATTCAATTAGCTTTGCTAGAATGTGTTTGACTTTCATTTGATTAAATTAGCTTTATTCAATGCATTTGACTTTCATTTGATTCAAAAAGATTTGTTTGAATGTGTTTGAATTTCATTGGTTTCAATTAGATTTGTTTGAATGTGTTTGACTTTCATTTGATTCAATTAGCTTTGTTGAATGCATTAGACTTTAATTTGATTCTAAAAGCTTTTTTTGAATGTGTTTTATTATCATTTGATTCAATTAGCTTTGTTTGAAAGTGTTTAACTATTATTTGATTCTAAAAGCTTTGTTTGAATGGTTTGACTTTCATTTTATTCAATTAGCTTTGTTTAAATGTGTTTGACTTTCATTTGATTCAATTAGCTTTGTACAATGCATTTGACTTTCATTTGATTAAATTAGCTTTGTTGAATGTATTTAACTTTCATTTGATTCAGAAGGCTTTGTTTGAATGTGTTTTACTTTCATTTGATTAAATTAGTTTTGTTGAATGCATTTGACTTTCATTTGATTAAAAAAGCATTGTTTGAATGTGTTAGACTTCATTTGATTTAATTAGCTTTGTTTGAATGTGTTTGACTTTAATTTGATTCGTTTAGCTTTGTTGAATGCATTTGACTTTAATTTGATTCAAAAAGCTTTACTTGAATATGTTTGACTTTCATCCGAATCAATTATGTTTGATGAATGCGTTTGACTTTCATTTGATTCAATTAGAGTTGCTTGAATGTGTTTGACTTTCATTTGATTAAATTAGCTTTGTTTAATAGTGTTTGACTTTATTTGATTCAATTAGCTTTGTTGAATGCATTAGACTTTAATTTGAATCAAAAAGCTTAGGTTCACTGTGTCTGACTTTCATTTGATTCAATTAGCTTTATTGAATGCATTTGACTTTCATTTGATTAAAAAAGCATTGTTTGAATGTGTTTTACTTTCATTTGATTCAATTAGCTTTGCTTGAATGTGTTTGACTTTCATTTCATTAAATTAGCTTTATTGAATGCATTTGACTTTCATTTGATTCAATTAGCTTTATTGAATGCATTTGACTTTCATTTGATTCAAAAAGATTTGTTTGAATGTGTTTGAGTTTCATTTGATTCAACTAGCTTTGTTTGAATGTGTTTGACTTTCATTTGATTTAGAAAGCTTTGTTTGAAAGTGCTTGACTTGCATTTGATTTAATTAGCTTTGTTTGAATGTGTTTGACTTTAATTTGATTCAAAAAACTTTGTTTGAATGTGTTTTACTTTAATTTGATTCAAAAAGCTTTGTTTGAATGTGTTTGACTTTCATTTGATTCAAATTGCTTTGTTTGAATGTGTTTGAATTTCATTTGATTCAATTAGCTTTGTTAAATGCATTGGACTTTAATTTGATTCAAAAAGCTTTGTTTGAATGTGTTTGACCTTCATTTGATTCAAAAAGATTTGTTTGAATGTGTTTTACTTTCATTTGATTCAATTAGCTTTGCTTGAATGTGTTTGACTTTCATTTGATTAAATTAGCTTTATTCAATGCATTTGACTTTCATTTGATTCAAAAAGATTTGTTTGAATGTGTTTGACTTTCATTGGATTCAATTAGATTTGTTTGAATGTGCTTGACTTTCATTTGATTTAATTAGCTTTGTTGAATGCATTAGACTTTAATTTGATTCAAAAAGCTTTTTTTGAATGTGTTTTATTATCATTTGATTCAATTAGCTTTGTTTGAATGTGTTTAACTATTATTTGATTCAAAAAGCTTTGTTTGAACGTGTTTGACTTTCATTTTATTCAATTAGCTTTGTTTGAATGTGTTTGACTTTCATTTGATTCAATTAGCTTTGTACAATGCATTTGACTTTCATTTGATTAAATTAGCTTTGTTGAATGTATTCAACTTTCATTTGATTCAGAAGGCTTTGTTTGAATGTGTTTCACTTTCATTTGATTAAATTAGTTTTGTTGAATGCATTTGACTTTCATTTGATTAAAAAAGCATTGTTTGAATGTGTTAGACTTCATTTGATTTAATTAGCTTTGTTTGAATGTGTTTGACTTTAATTTGATTCGTTTAGCTTTGTTGAATACATTTGACTTTAATTTGATTCAAAAAGCTTTACTTGAATATGTTTGACTTTCATCCGAATCAATTATGTTTGATGAATGCATTTGACTTTCATTTGATTCAATTAGAGTTGCTTGAATGTGTTTGACTTTCATTTGATTAAATTAGTTTTGTTTAATAGTGTTTGACTTTATTTGATTCAATTAGCTTTGTTGAATGCATTAGACTTTAATTTGAATCAAAAAGCTTTGGTTCACTGTGTTTGACTTTCATTTGATTCAATTAGCTTTATTGAATGCATTTGACTTTCATTTGATTAAAAAAGCATTGTTTGAATGTGTTTTACTTTCATTTGATTCAATTACTTTGCTTGAATGTGTTTGACTTTCATTTGATTAAATTAGCTTTATTGAATGCATTTGACTTTCATTTGATTCAATTAGCTTTATTGAATGCATTTGACTTTCATTTGATTCAAAAAGATTTGTTTGAATGTGTTTGAGTTTCATTTGATTCAACTAGCTTTGTTTTAATGTGTTTGACTTTCATTTGATTTAGAAAGCTTTGTTTGAAAGTGCTTGACTTGCCTTTGATTTAAATAGCTTTGTTTGAATGTGTTTGACTTTAATTTGATTCAAAAAGCTTTGTTTGAATGTGTTTGACTTTCATTTGATTCAAATAGCTTTGTTTAAATGTGTTTGAATTTCATTTGATTCAATTAGCTTTGTTAAATGCATTGGACTTTAAATTGATTCAAAAAGCTTTGTTTGAATGTGTTTGACTTTCATTTGATTCAAAAAGATTTGTTTGAATGTGTTTTACTTTCATTTGATTCAATTAGCTTTGCTTGAATGTGTTTGACTTTCATTTGATTAAATTAGCTTTATTCAATGCATTTGACTTTCATTTGATTCAAAAAGATTTGTTTGAATGTGTTTGACTTTCATTGGATTCAATTAGATTTGTTTGAATGTGTTTGACTTTCATTTGATTCAATTAGCTTTGTTGAATGCATTAGACTTTAATTTGATTCAAAAAGCTTTTTTTAAATCTGTTTTATTATCATTTGATTCAATTAGCTTTGTTTGAATGTGTTTAACTATTATTTGATTCAAAAAGCTTTGTTTGAACGTGTTTGACTTTCATTTTATTCAATTAGCTTTGTTTGAATGTGTTTGACTTTCATTTGATTCAATTAGCTTTGTACAATGCATTTGACTTTCATTTGATTAAATTAGCTTTGTTGAATGTATTCAACTTTCATTTGATTCAGAAGGCTTTGTTTGAATGTGTTTCACTTTCATTTGATTAAATTAGTTTTGTTGAATGCATTTGACTTTCATTTGATTAAAAAAGCATTGTTTGAATGTGTTAGACTTCATTTGATTTAATTAGCTTTGTTTGAATGTGTTTGACTTTAATTTGATTCGTTTAGCTTTGTTGAATACATTTGACTTTAATTTGATTCAAAAAGCTTTACTTGAATATGTTTGACTTTCATCCGAATCAATTATGTTTGATGAATGCATTTGACTTTCATTTGATTCAATTAGAGTTGCTTGAATGTGTTTGACTTTCATTTGATTAAATTAGTTTTGTTTAATAGTGTTTGACTTTATTTGATTCAATTAGCTTTGTTGAATGCATTAGACTTTAATTTGAATCAAAAAGCTTTGGTTCACTGTGTTTGACTTTCATTTGATTCAAAAAGCTTTACTTGAAGATGTTTGACTTTCATCCGAATCAATTATGTTTGATGAATGCATTTGACTTTCATTTGATTCAATTAGAGTTGCTTGAATGTGTTTGACTTTCATTTGATTAAATTAGCTTTGTTTAATAGTGTTTGACTTTATTTGATTCAATTAGCTTTGTTGAATGCATTAGACTTTAATTTGAATCAAAAAGCTTTGGTTCACTGTGTTTGACTTTCATTTGATTCAATTAGCTTTATTGAATGCATTTGACTTTCATTTGATTAAAAAAGCATTGTTTGAATGTTTTTTACTTTCATTTGATTCAATTAGCTTTGCTTGAATGTGTTTGACTTTCATTTGATTGAATTAGCTTTATTGAATGCATTTGACTTTCATTTGATTCAATTAGCTTTATTGAATGCATTTGACTTTCATTTGATTAAAAAAGATTTGTTTGAATGTGTTTGACTTTCATTTGATTCAACTAGCTTTGTTTGAATGTGTTTGACTTTCATTTGATTTAGAAAGCTTTGTTTGAAAGTGCTTGACTTGCATTTGATTTAATTAACTTTGTTTGAATGTGTTTGACTTTAATTTGATTCAAAAAGCTTTGTTTGAATGTGTTTAACTATTATTTGATTCAAAAAGCTTTGTTTGAACGTGTTTGACTTTAATTTTATTCAATTAGCTTTGTTTGAATGTGTTTGACTTTCATTTGATTCAATTAGCTTTGTACAATGCATTTGACTTTCATTTGATTCAAATAGCTTTGTTTGAATGTGTTTGAATTTCATTTGATTCAATTAGCTTTGTTAAATGCATTGGACTTTAATTTGATTCAAAAAGCTTTGTTTGAATGTGTTTGACTTTCATTTGATTCAAAAAGATTTGTTTGATTGTGTTTTACTTTCATTTGATTCAATTAGCTTTGCTTGAATGTGTTTGACTTTCATTTGATTAAATTAGCTTTATTCAATGCATTTGACTTTCATTTGATTCAAAAAGATTTGTTTGAATGTGTTTGACTTTTATTGGATTCAATTAGATTTGTTTGAATGTGTTTGACTTTCATTTGATTCAATTAGCTTTGTTGAATGCATTAGACTTTAATTTGATTCAAAAAGCTTTTTTTAAATCTGTTTTATTATCATTTGATTCAATTAGCTTTGTTTGAATGTGTTTAACTATTATTTGATTCAAAAAGCTTTGTTTGAACGTGTTTGACTTTCATTTTATTCAATTAGCTTTGTTTGAATGTGTTTGACTTTCATTTGATTCAATTAGCTTTGTACTATGCATTTGACTTTCATTTGATTAAATTAGCTTTGTTGAATGTATTTAACTTTCATTTGATTCAGAAGGCTTTGTTTGAATGTGTTTTACTTTCATTTGATTAAATTAGTTTTGTTGAATGCATTTGACTTTCATTTGATTAAAAAAGCATTGTTTGAATGTGTTAGACTTCATTTGATTTAATTAGCTTTGTTTGAATGTGTTTGACTTTATTTTGATTCGTTTAGCTTTGTTGAATGCATTTGACTTTAATTTGATTCAAAAAGCTTTACTTGAATATGTTTGACTTTCATCCGAATCAATTATGTTTGATGAATGCATTTGACTTTCATTTGATTCAATTAGATTTGCTTGAATGTGTTTGACTTTCATTTGATTAAATTAGCTTTGTTTAATAGTGTTTGACTTTATTTGATTCAATTAGCTTTGTTGAATGCATTAGACTTTAATTTGAATCAAAAAGCTTTGGTTCACTGTGTTTGACTTTCATTTGATTCAATTAGCTTTGTTGAATGCATTAGACTTTAATTTGATTCAAAAAGCTTTTTTTGAATGTGTTTTATTATCATTTGATTCAATTAGCTTTGTTTGAATGTGTTTAACTATTATTTGATTCAAAAAGCTTTGTTTGAACGTGTTTGACTTTCATTTTATTCAATTAGCTTTGTTTGAATGTGTTTGACTTTTATTTGATTCAATTAGCTTTGTACAGTGCATTTGACTTTCATTTGATTAAATTAGCTTTGTTGAATGTATTTAACTTTCATTTGATTAAATTAGTTTTGTTGAATGCATTTGACTTTCATTTGATTAAAAAAGCATTGTTTGAATGTGTTAGACTTCATTTGATTTAATTAGCTTTGTTTGAATGTGTTTGACTTTATTTTGATTCGTTTAGCTTTGTTGAATGCATTTGACTTTAATTTGATTCAAAAAGCTTTACTTGAATATGTTTGACTTTCATCCGAATCAATTATGTTTGATGAATGCATTTGACTTTCATTTAATTCAATTAGATTTGCTTGAATGTGTTTGACTTTCATTTGATTAAATTAGCTTTGTTTAATAGTGTTTGACTTTATTTGATTCAATTAGCTTTGTTGAATGCATTAGACTTTAATTTGAATCAAAAAGCTTTGGTTCACTGTGTTTGACTTTCATTTGATTCAATTAGCTTTATTGAATGCATTTGACTTTCATTTGATTAAAAAAGCATTGTTTGAATGTGTTTTACTTTCATTTGATTCAATTAGCTTTGTTTGAATGTGTTTGACTTTCATTTGATTAAATTAGCTTTATTGAATGCATTTGACTTTCATTTGATTCAATTAGCTTTATTGAATGCATTTGACTTTCATTTGATTAAAAAAGCATTGTTTGAATGTGTTTTACTTTCATTTGATTCAATTAGCTTTGTTTGAATGTGTTTGACTTTCATTTGATTAAATTAGCTTTATTGAATGCATTTGACTTTCATTTGATTCAATTAGCTTTATTGAATGCATTTGACTTTCATTTGATTCAAAAAGATTTGTTTGAATGTGTTTGAGTTTCATTTGATTCAACTAGCTTTGTTTGAATGTGTTTGACTTTCATTTGATTTAGAAAGCTTTGTTTGAAAGTGCTTGACTTGCATTTGATTTAATTAGCTTTGTTTGAATGTGTTTGACTTTAATTTGATTCAAAAAGCTTTGTTTGAATGTGTTTGACTTTAATTTGATTCAAAAAGCTTTGTTTGAATGTGTTTGACTTTAATTTGATTCAAAAAGCTTTGTTTGAATGTGTTTGACTTTCATTTGATTCAAATAGCTTTGTTTGAATGTGTTTGAATTTCATTTGATTCAATTAGCTTTGTTAAATGCATTGGACTTTAATTTGATTCAAAAAGCTTTGTTTGAATGTGTTTGACTTTCATTTGATTCAAAAAGATTTGTTTGATTGTGTTTTACTTTCATTTGATTCAATTATCTTTGTTTGAATGTGTTTGACTTTCATTTGATTCAACTAGCTTTATTCAATGCATTTGACTTTCATTTGATTCAAAAAGATTTGTTTGAATGTGTTTGACTTTCATTGGATTCAATTAGATTTGTTTGAATGTGTTTGACTTTCATTTGATTCAATTAGCTTTGTTGAATGCATTAGACTTTAATTTGATTCAAAAAGCTTTTTTTGAATGTGTTTTATTATCATTTGATTCAATTAGCTTTGTTTGAATGTGTTTAACTATTATTTGATTCAAAAAGCTTTGTTTGAACGTGTTTGACTTTCATTTTATTCAATTAGCTTTGTTTGAATGTGTTTGACTTTCATTTGATTCAATTAGCTTTGTACAATGCATTTGACTTTCATTTGATTAAACTAGCTTTGTTGAATGTATTTAACTTTCATTTGATTCAGAAGGCTTTGTTTGAATGTGTTTTACTTTCATTTGATTAAATTAGTTTTCTTGAATGCATTGGACTTTCATTTGATTAAAAAAGCATTGTTTGAATGTGTTAGACTTCATTTGATTTAATTAGCTTTGTTTGAATGTGTTTGACTTTAATTTGATTCGTTTAGCTTTGTCGAATGTGTTTCGGGGTTTTCTGATGTCCTGCGGGAGAGTTACAATTCCAAGACTGGAACCGGACGCCTGTACCTGCAAAACAAACGGATGCTCCGGATGATTGGAGATCCGCCTCCGACGGTCAAGTTAGTACCTGATTAAAGTGATTTGGTCTCTCTAGGTGAGAGTGTTTAATGTGTAATCTGCGTGTAACCCCTCTTAATGAGGATTAAGGGAGGTATTTATAACCTCGGGAAAGTGCCAATCTAGGTTTAGGTTAGCCTTGGGCTGATTGGGCTTCCCTCGGAAGTTGGGCCTAGGTGGCCGACTTTTCCATTAGGCATGGAGTATGCCACATGTCATGACATAATAAGTCCAGGGTGGACGAATAAGCGTGTGCCACGTGGCAAGCCCTGAGAGGTCCAACTGGGGGACACTTGGCAGGACCTGATTGGCCCACGTGGCGCATTCCGATTGGTGGGAGCAAAATCCCCTAATCATTTGACCCTCACAGGTGGCACGTGACGGGTCACGTGTTACCTGTGACAGGTGTCGCACGGTGACAGGCGACGGCCTGCTACAGGTGTCACTTGGCGAAAGGCCGAGAGATTCTCCCGCCCAAATTTTTAATTTTGGAAGTGACCCTTCGCCTTCTCACTTCGCCTATATAAGGGAGTGTTGACTTCGGTCATTTTCACACTTGAGAACTTTGTGAGAGAACTTTCGGACCCCTGAACTTGCTCTGACACTTTGGACCCTTTCTGCCTTCCGCCTGCTCTGACAAGCCGACTGCAAAGGATTTTCAGAAATTCATCAATCGTAACTCATTCAGGTAACCGTCGGTTCTCTTACTCTTAATTTTTTCTTTATTATTATTTTTTTTTTGAAATGGCACTACGGAAGCACACGACACGACCTAAGTTAGTGATCAGCCGGTCACCGGGGACGGCTGAATCTAGGACTAGGAGTGCCGCCTGCCCTTTTCTGGACCCATCTTTGCCCTTTATACAAAGTCCGACTGTATCTGTGTCTATGCAGAACATGATGGCCAGAACAAAAAAGACTGCCAGGATCTCAAACTCAGACGGCTCCTCCCACAGGGTGCCGATTAGTGAAACATCTGACCAGGCGCCAGATGTGGAAGTGAAACAAAGAGGCTTGAAAGCCGGCAATTCTGAGGGAGGAGTCAAAGTGACCCCTTCCCATTTTACAGTTGACAACTCTACATTCTCTCCTGCTCCCTTTAAGGGAGAGGAGGCGAGCCCCTCTGGGAGAGGGGAGGAGTCGTCCTCTTTGGACTCGTCAGAGGACGAATCCGAGTCTAGCTCTTCTGGCCATGCTTCTCTGGACACAGAAGAGAAAAACAGTCGCCTACAAGAGGCGAGGCTTTCTCACGCAGTTGAGAAGGGGGACAATTGAGCGGAGCCATCCGCCTCTCACCGAGAGCAAAATACCCCCTACTACTGCACGGTACCTCGGGGCCGGATCACGGCCATGCAAGAGAAAGTGGGGAGCTTTATCGCAAACAACACAATGGGCCCCGGCTTTTTAGTGTTCGTGCCGGATCCAGAAGACACAGTCGTCTGGCCGGCTGGTACTAGCTATGATGGCGCCTGCTTTGGCTGCTACGAGGCGGCCATCAAGGCTGGGCTGCGCTTCCCACTACATCCGGCTGTTCAGCGGATATTGGATGGGTATGAGTTGGGGTTATGGCAGTTAGCCCCAAACTCCTTGGTCAACGTACTCGGCTATGTGGCCGGGTGCGAACTGCACGGGGTGGAGCCAAACTTCGAGGCTTTCGCCCACATGAACTATCTCAGCCGGACCCCTAAGTCAGGCGGTACCGGCTGGTATCAATTGACGAGCCACAGGGGCTACCTCATGACGAGAGGCATAGCAAACAAGTGGAAGGATTGGCGGAACACCTTCCTTATTATTGAGAGTTCAGACACAGAGCTGAACAAGCGCTTCAACAGGTGGAATAGGAATCCGCCTCTTCTTGCAGGCGGCCGCAGCATGCCGCCTGTTCCCCCCAAGGCTAAAAAAGAGATCCTAGACAAAGGACTCTTCAGAGTAGAGTCTAGGGTGAACTCTACTTCAGGGGTACGAGAGCAAGTACCCCTGCACTGCGTCCCGAGCTTCAAATGGCTCTATGACGAGTAATTTTTGGCCGCCTGTGGCCTCAGCAGTCGGTGCTCAAGAGGTAGTCGGTCTGTCAAATACTCTGTTTTTCCATGCATTATTATTTTCTTTTTAATAACTTTGCTATTTGTTTTTGCAGCGGACGCCATGAGCAAAATTACCGCCTCCAAGACTGCGGCGGCCATGTTGCGGGCCTCCATCATGCAACAGTCTTCAACCGACTCCCCCAACAAGGGGGCACCCTTGGTCGGCTTCGAAACTTTCACTCTTTTTGGAGTTGTGTTTTATGCATATACTGACTCTTTTCTTCTCTTTTTTTTTTTTTTTTAGACGGGCACTCCAAGAGCTTCTTCTTCCCAACAGCCGGACTCCAAGGCCCAGAGGACGACTGTTGCGAGCTCTCCTGGTTCTGCCAGGAAACAGGCGGTGGCTGAGAAGCAACCGGCCACTCCTTCTAAAACTCCAGCGGGGCCGCCTAGAAGTATGAACTTGTCCTTGTAAATTTTTAGACTTGTTTCCTTCTTTACTAGGTCTAATCCGCTTGTTTATGCTTGATGCAGCCGGCCCTCAGGAGCCTGACTTGGTCGAGGTGGCCAAGTCTATGATCAAAGCCGTTCCTCCATCTGAAAGGGAGGCGGTCAGGGGTGTCGGCACCCTTGACCTAGATGGGATTGCAGGGGTCCTTGCTGAGGTATACTTAGCATATCTTTGAGTATTTGAATTCCAGGACGCCTGTTTTCTTTTTTGTTTGGAAACTGACGCCTATTTTCTTTTTACTTAGGCCCTGCTCCGAGTGAACGGCCTTCGCAAGCCGCTTGACCGGAAGAACAAAGAGGTAAAGGCTGCAAAAGCTATGGCCGCCTCTGACTGTGATAAGGCAATGTTTCAAATTGCCCAAAATGAAGTTCTGACCATTGATATTCTTTATTATCAGGCGCAGGCTACCGCCGCTATCCGGGCTCAGTTAGAGGCGGCCCAGAAGAGGAATAGCGAGCTGGAGGCGACCATCAACAACCTCAAGGCCGAGCTGAGACCTCTTCGCCAAAAGATGTCCTCATACGAAACCTTGGAGAAATCCTTGGCGAACGTAAAGGAACGCCTGGTGACCCAGGAGAAGAGTCTTACTTAGGAGCTCTCGGAAAAGGCCGAGCAAGAGAAGAAAGAGCTGGTCCAAGAGATGATGGAAGACTCTGCTCAGATCCAGCGCATGACCTGGGGCCGCCTCTTCCCCAATGCCGACTTTGCCTCATGGGAAAAAACGTACCGCCAATGTTTTGATAGATATAATCAAGAGATCCTGGCGGCTGCTGAGGACGAGGCGTTAGAGGAAGCGTTGGAGGTGGAGGAGCAGCCGGTAGTGGCGCTTGTGCCACTTGGGGGTAATGCATCGAAGAAGGATGCAGCTGAAGCCGAGTCCAGCAAGAAGAGTGCTGACCAGGCGGCAGCTGCTAGTTATTGAAGATCTGCCCCCTTCCTAAGCTTTATGTCTTCTTTCCACGGCCTGCGTGCCGTTTGCTTGTATTTACCCGGCCAGGGGGCCGGGGTTCTGAATATTTGGCCGGTCTTTAATGACCGGCTTCCTTTTAATGAATATTTTTGTTTTGCTTTAAATTTGTTTGTGTTGAATATTCTGATATCCAATTGCACACTATACCGACTGTTTTACATGGCCGATAGTTGCAGACAGGTACGGATACGGATAGTTAGTCACGCCGCCTATGCCCCTGGACGACTGGTTGTCTGTTTCCAGGCCAGGCGATCAGTCGGCCATTTATCCAATCGGTATTCGTTCCATTTTAAAGACTGGATCACCTTTAGGTAGGCGGTCCTGTCATTTGTAAAATTAACCAAGTAGGAAAGTGTTTTCTTTCTTGTCATATTTTTTAGGCTAGACTTTAGGCAGTCTAGGACGACTGTTCGCCGCCACATTTAATCAGTGTGAACAGGTGCTGTATGAACACCTTTTTAGTTTCATACTAAATTTTTAAGGAGTGAGCAAGTAAATATGACTGTTACCTAGTCGCCGAGTGATTGAGTAGTAGAGGTATCAAGCGGTGGGTACCGGTTGTTCCCCTTTATTCGCCAATGTTTGTTGGCTATTAACTCATAAAATACCAACTGTTCTTATCCCAAGTAGTTCAGTCGGTCGGTTGACCCGGATGGTTATTGCAAACACTTGCTTGACGTGATTAGTCAGTTTAAGTGAGATATCCTTGTCCGGGAAACGGCTACGTGGTTGTCGTGTTTAGACAGTCGTATAGGTGCCGTGTAATGATTTTATAGAACAATGTTCCACCCAAAAGGGAGCTGCTCTCTGCGACGAATTTCATCCAGATGGATGCCGTCGGACGCCTGCTATAATGTTGGGACAGGTCGAATTGAATTTTTATATTTTGATCAGTTGGCTTGACGCCTGGTCTGATCATTTTAGTCATATGTTTTTGATAGTTCTCGGTGAACTGTATTATGGGAGGGTAACCGGTTGAGTGAAACAAGCGGCGTGCCCCTCTTAAGTATAAAAATTAAACATGGAGAATAGTCGACTGTTTGTCAGTTGGCATGCCCTTCTTAAGTAAAAATGAGAATTAAACATGGAGAGTAGCCGACTGTTTGTCAGTTGGCATGCCCCTCTTAATACAAAATTGAATATTAAGTATGCAAACTTTATTCAAGTGGCCCTTGACTATTTACATCATTCAAAAGAAATATTTCTTGAGATTATCTACATTCCAAGTTCGAGGCAACGGTTGACCGTCTGGTGTTTCCAGATGGTAGGTACCGTCTCTAACCTCTTCACAGATTCGGTAGGGACCTTCCCAGTTGGGAGTTAGCTTGCCAGACTCATTAGCCCTACCAACGGCTTCCATTTTTCTAAGTACAAAGTCCCCCACTTTGAGTGGACGCCTATGTACTTTTCTGTTGTATGATCGAGTCATTCTCAGGCGGTAAATTTCATGGCGCAAGACAGCATTGCCCCTCCTTTCAGGAAGTGAGTCTAATGCCAGGCGCATGGCCTCCCAGTTTGCCTCTTCGTCATATAGCATTACTCGAAGAGTCGGCTCGTAGTGTTCTATTGGAAGAACAGCTTCCGCACCATAAGTTAGGAGGAATGGAGTTTCTCCAGTCGCCCCTTTTTCAGTCGTCCTAATGGCCCAGAGAACATGTGGTAATTCATCCGCCCATAGGCCGCCTGCTCGTTCAATCTTTTTCTTGAGACCGTCTGAGATGATTTTATTAAAGTCTTCTACCTGGCCGTTTGCTTGTGGACGGCCGACAGATGCAAAGTGGTGTGCAATTCCTTGGTCACCCAACCAGCTTTTGAGAACAGGCGTCTCAAATTGGGGACCATTATCAAAAACCATAGACATGGGAACCCCGAACCGAGTGATGACATTTTTCCAAATGAATGAAATTACATCCTTCGTCTTGATTCCCTTTACAGCCTCCGCCTCTACCCATTTAGTGAAGTAGTCGACGGCAACAAGTATGTATCTCCTTCCGCCTGTAGCAGGCGTATATGGACCCAGAATATCCATGCCCCACTTAGCAAACGGTAGTGGGCTATGAATGGTAGTGAGGTCAGTAGCCGGACGGTGAATTAGTTTGCCAAACCTTTGGCACTTGTCACATTTTTTCACCATCTCCATCGCATCTGCTTCTAAAGTAGGCCAAAAGTAGCCCTGCCGCCTTGCCCGTTGAGCAAGCGCCCTACCGCCTATATGGGAAGCACAGTAACCAGAGTGAAGATCGTCTAGTATCTCTCGCCCCTTTTCTGGAGTAACACACTTTAAGAAGGGTTGAAGGTACCCCCTTTTGTGAAGTTCTCCCTTTATTATTTCAAAACTGGTTGCTCGTTTTTTCAGTGCTGCCGCCTGTTGATGATCATCCGGCAGGGTACCATTTGTCAGATATGCCCTGATTGGATCCATCCAGGTTGAGCTTCTGTCTAAGATTCCAATAGGGTCTTCCTCAATGCTTCTCCTCTCCATTACTTCCCAAAAAACAGTTCAAGGAGAATCACAGGAGGCGGATGATGCTAATTTTGAAAGTGCATCCGCCTGGTTGTTTTCTAATCTCGGCACTTGGGTCAGATGAAAATCCTCAAGGGAGTCGACTGCTTGTCGGACCGCATGTAAATACTTGATCATGGCCGGATGGGTTTCTTCGTATTTGCCATTGTACTGACTCACTATCAATTGTGAATCGGAACATGCGTCTATTTTTCTTGCCCCTGCCGCCTTGCACATGCGGATTCCGGCTAGTAAAGCTTCATATTCTGCCTCATTGTTTGAGGCCTGAAAACTGAAGCGTAGAGCATACTCGTACCTATCGCCCTCTGGCGATTGACATATGACGCCTGCTCCACAACCATTTGAAGTAGAGCTTCCATCCACATATACCTTCCAAACTTGGTCTGGAACTTGAGAGTCAGGAGGACGAGTCATCTCAACAATAAAGTCAGCAAAGGCTTGCCCCTTCACTGCTTTTCTAGGCTCGAAGGTAACTTCGAGGCTCTGTATTTCTATGGCCCATTTGATCATTCGGCCTGACGACTCCATGATGGTCAGTGGCCGCTTGATAGGTTGGTCTGTATACACGACGACTGCATGTGCCAAAAAGTAGGGCTTCAATTTTTTAACAGCCATAAATTGTGCAAGACCAAATTTCTCCACTAAGGGATACCTCAACTCGGCATTTTTCAGTACATGACTGACAAAGTAGACCGGGAGCTAACAGCCGTCTCTTTCAGCAAGGAGAACAGCGCTTAACGCATGATTAGAGACGGCCAGGTACATGTAGAGTACTTCTTTGGGCAAAGGGCTGACCAGCCTCGGCAAGGAATGCAAGTGCACTTTCAATTTCTGGAAGGCCGCCTCAGCATCCGGCCCCCATTCAAACCTTGCCTTTTTCTTAATTGCCTGGAAAAAGTATAGGCATTTGTCGCCTGATCGGCTTAGAAATCTTCCCAAGGCCGCCAGACAACCTGTTAACTTCTGAACCTCTCGGATGGTACGAGGTGACTGCATGTCGATGACCGCCTGCACCTTCTCAGGGTTCGCCTCTATTCCTCTCTGATTAATAAGGAATCCGAGAAATTTCCCAGACTCAACTCCAAAGACACATTTCTTGGGATTGAGCATGACATGGTGCCGCCTGAGTGTGGCGAAAGTTTCTCGGAGGTCCGACAGATGATCTTTCTGAAGTTTAGACTTGACAATCATATCATCAATATATGCCTCGACATTTCTCCCAATCTGATCAAAGAACACAGTGTTTATCATTCGCTGGAAAGTGGCCGGGGCATTCTTAAGACCAAACGGCATGACCGTGTAACAGTATAACCCTTGATCAGTGACAAAGGCCGTCTTCTCCTGATCTTTCTTCCATAAAGGAATTTGATGGAAACCAGAGTAGGCGTCCATAAAGCTCATTAAAGCATGGCCGGCTGTTGAGTCGACCAGGTTATCAATTTTAGGCAGAGGGTAAATGTCTTTAGGGCACGCCTTGTTTAAGTCTGTGTAGTCTAAACACATTCGCCAGGTGCCATTCGGCTTTTTAACAAGCACCACATTTGCAACCCAGTCTGGGAAGTAACATTGCCGAATGAACCCTGCATCAAGTAATTTTTTAACTTCGGCGGCTGCCGCCTGACTTCTTTCTTCGCCGTGGTTCCGCTTCTTCTGCCGTACCGGCTTCTTTTTTGAATCCACGGCCAGTTTATGTACCGCCAGATCAGGACTAATGCCTGGCATTTCATGGACTTCGAATGCAAAGATGTCCTTGTATTCTTTCAATAGTTTGTGAAAGTCGTCACCCAGGACCTTTAGAGCAGTCGTCCCAACTTTAACTGTTCTGTCAGGACGCAAGTCATCTAAGATCAGGTCCGTATGCTCACCAGCCGGCTGAGGGCGGAATTCATCCGACCGCTCCTCTGCCAATGATTGCTATTTTCTGTCTTTTCTTGCGGCCCCTGTCTGAGATGCCTTTCTCTTCTTGCCGCCTGCTTCTTGAACAGGCACACTCTCCTTGTCATTGTCAAGGTCTATTTTTCCACCACTAGACCCAGCGGCCATAACAGTGGGCTTGACATCCGAGAGATAGCACTCTCGGGCCATCCTCTGATCTCCCCTTAGGGACCCGACTGTTCCATTATCCCTCTCAAACTTGAGCAACATAAGAGATGGGATTATTACAGCCTTGGAATTATTTAGGGTTGGTCGTCCCAGAATCATGTTGTAGGCCGAGAGTTCTTCTACTACCAGGAACCGGACTACCATGTGTCGTCCTTCCCCTTTTTCGCCCAGGCGGATAGGTAAATCCACTCGTCCCACTGGGTGGACGACTCCTCCTCCAAACCCTACTAAAGGGTGGGATGCCGGATGTATGCAATCAGTCTGATATTTTAGTTTCGACAGACATTTGCTACTGATGAGATCTGAAGAGCTTCCGGTATCTATGAGGATTCGGCCTACTCTCTGGTTGGCCACTTTACATTCAATAACGATAGGGTCGTCATGCGGCCCTCTTACCCCTCCTAGATCTTCTTCAGTGATGACAATCTCAGGAAATGAATATTTGGAGGGCCGTTCTTGGTGAACGGAATTTACATCTAACCGTCTGATGTTGTCTTTGTTGCCCCTAATAGTGGGACCGCCTCCTGAGAAGCCGCCTGCAATGGTGTAGACGACTGCATCATCTGTATCGGAGCTGTCAGCCTGTTGATTCTTTTTGGTCGACTGTTTTTTCGAGGAAGTGTTTCCCGTGGATTTCTTGACAAAAGAGTCAAGATCACCTTGCTCAGCCAGGCGGTCCAGATACCGCATGAGACTAATGCATTCGTTGGTGTGATGACCAACATCTTCATGATAATCACATAATTTTTCTTGGTTCCGGTTGTTTGCAGAACCCTTCATGGGGACCGGCTTCTCAATTGAGATCCGTCCCTTGATTTCCTTTAGGATAGCTTAGCTGTCCTTGCTAAACGCATACTTTGGAGAGTATGGTTTGAATTCTTTTTTCTTCTTCTGGGCCGGCTGTTCAGAGGAATCAGCCGCCCATACCTCTTTTCTCTTCTTTTCATCTTTGTTTGACGACTGTATCTGTCGTCCTTCTCTTTTGTCGAACTTCTTCCCGTCCGACTGTTTTACCGTACTACAAAGATCAGTCGCCTGTATATAGGCTTCCGCTTCAATCAAGGCCTCTTGAAGAGTCGCCACCCTCTTTCGGACCAGATCAAATTTGAAGGTCGACCCGTCTTTGAGACCCCTGAAAAAGTCAGTATAGGCCACCTCATCCGGTAACCCTTGAATATGTATTCTCATCAGGTTAAACCGCCTGATGTAAGATCGAAGCCCCTCCTTCTCACCCTGCTGAATTGTTCCTAAATCAAGGGTCGTCTTCTTCGCAGGGATGTTCATGGCGAAGTTGGAGGTGAATAAGTAAGCAAGCGTCCTGAAGTTATTTACACAACCAGTCGGCAGGTTGCCGAACCATTGTTGTGCGATTCCTTTGAGAGTCGCTGGGAAACACTTGCACCAAGTAGGATCATCCAACCCTTGAAGATACATCAGGTTGGTGAATGCCATCAGATGGTCTTCTGGGTTAGTAGTGCCGTCATAGGCGCCTACTAACACATTTTTCACTTTGGCCGGCTGAGCGGCTTCAGTAATTTCCTTGGAGAAGGCCGACGGCTGTTCGCCAAGTCTAAGCAACCGTAGCTGCCAGTCCATAGGTTGGACATTTTTTGCTGCATGTCCACCAAACGGAGGTGGCTGCAAAAAATACTGTTGTTGTGGTACAAACGGTAAGTTTGGTACCGCCTGGTCGCTATGAAAGCCGGACTGACGGGAGGTGCCGCCTGACTGACTCTCATGATACGACTGGGTATGCCTCATCGAGGTATTTCGCAGACTGTCTTGGAAATTTGAAGTAGAGGCCGATTCTGACAATCGGTCACTCTTCTTCTGCTCTAGCAGCAGCCGAGCGTCTGTGTATGTTTTCTTCGACCCGTCCGCCTGAATGTGACGAACAGGTTTCCTATTTCCTGGAGTAGGAAAACGGTATTTTGTAAAATCAAGGGCAGGCGGCTCCCACTTCCTAGATTTAGGATGAGGAGTCGCCTCTCGCCCTTGAACTGGCTTCCTCTTGCCTGAAGTGGAAGGTTTCTTAGCCGACTGTTCCTTGGCCAGAGCAGGCTTCTTATTAAGAAACTCTTGAATCTCTCCCTTGAAGTCCCTCATGAAGGTCATGAGTTCATTCCTTGTGATGGGAGCAGACCCATCAGTCGGCTGCTGCCGAACAGGCGGTGCGCCTGCTGGCTCGCTTTCAGTTTGAAGATGTTCCCGTTCCCTCCTTTCGGTATGACGGGTACGTCGAGCCTTTAGGGTCCCGTCTGAAGCTGTGTGAGCTTCAACTTCAAATTCGTTCTCAGTATCATGGTCCGACTGGACTTGAGGGTCGTCTAGGGGACGCCTTTCTTCAGGAGTCGGTACAAACGTGGATGCCATCTTAGAAGTACTCTCCCCACAAACGGCGCCAAAATGTTTCGGGGTTTTCTGATGTCCAGCGGGAGAGTTACAATTCCAAGACTGGAACCGGACGCCTGTACCTGCAAAACAAACAAATGCTCCGGATGATTGGAGATCCGCCTCCAACGGTCAAGTTAGTACCTGATTAAAGAGTAATTAATGCGGAATTTAAAGTGATTTGGTCTCTCTAGGTGAGAGTGTTTAATGTGTAATATGCGTGTATCCCCTCTTAATGAGGATAAAGGGAGGTATTTATAACCTCGGGAAACGTGCCAATCTAGGTTTAGGTTAGCCTTGGGCTGATTAGGCTTCCCTCGGAAGTTGGGCCAAGGTGGCCGACTTTTCCATTAGGCATGGAGTATGCCACATGTCATGACATAATAAGTCCAGGGTGGACGAATAAGCGTGTGCCACGTGGCAAGCCCTGAGAGGTCCAACTGGGGGACACTTGCAGGACCTGATTGGCCCACGTGGCGCATTCCGATTGGTGGGAGCAAAATCCCCTAATCAGAATGCATTTGACTTTAATTTGATTCAAAAAGCTTTACTTGAATATGTTTGACTTTCATCCGAATCAATTATGTTTGATGAATGCATTTGACTTTCATTTGATTCAATTAGATTTGCTTGAATGTGTTTGACTCTCTTTTGATTAAATTAGCTTTGTTTAATAGTGTTTGAATTTATTTGATTCAATTAGCTTTGTTGAATGCATTAGACTTTAATTTGAATCAAAAAGCTTTGGTTCACTGTGTTTGACTTTCATTTGATTCAATTAGCTTTATTGAATGCATTTGACTTTCATTTGATTAAAAAAGCATTGTTTGAATGTGTTTTACTTTCATTTGATTCAATTAGCTTTGCTTGAATGTGTTTGACTTTCATTTGATTAAATTAGCTTTATTGAATGCATTTGACTTTCATTTGATTCAATTAGCTTTATTGAATACATTTGACTTTCATTTGATTCAAAAAGATTTGTTTGAATTTGTTTGACTTTCATTTGATTCAACTAGCTTTGTTTGAATTTGTTTGACTTTCAATTGATTTAGAAAGCTTTGTTTGAATGTGTTTTACTTTCATTTGATTTAATTAGCTTTGTTGAATGTATTTGACTTTCATTTGATTCAGAAAGCTTTGTTTGAATGTGTTTTACTTTCATTTGATTTAATTAGCTTTGTTTAAATGTGTTTGACTTTTATTTGATTCAAAAAGCTTTGTTTGAATGTGTTTGACTTTCATTTGATTCAATTAGCTTTATTTGAATGTGTTTTACTTTCATTTGATTTAATTTGCTTTGTTTAAATGTGTTTGACTTTTATTTGATTTATAAAGCTTTGTTTGAATGTGTTTGACTTTTATTTGATTCAATCAGCTTTGTTTGAATGTGTTTTACTTTCATTTGATTCAATTAGCTTTGTTTGAATGTGTTTGACTTTTATTTGATTCAAAAATCTTTGTTTGAATGCATTTGACTTTCATTTTATTCAATTAGCTTTGTTTGAAAGTGTTTGACTTTCATTTGATTCAATTAGCTTTGTACAATGCATTTGACTTTCATTTGATTTAATTAGCTTTGTTGAATGTATTTGTCTTTCATTTGATTCAGAAAGCTTTATTTGAATGTGTTTTACTTTCATTCGAATCAATAAGCTTTGATGAATGCATTTGACTTTAATTTGATTCAAAAAGCTCTGTTTGAATGTGTTTGACTTTCATTTGATTCAACTAGCTTTGTTCGAATGTGTTTGACTTTCATTTGATTCAAATAGCTTTGTTTGAATGTGTTTGACTTTCATTTGATTCAACTAGCTTTGTTTGAATGTGTTAGATTTTCATTTGATTTAGAAAGCTTTGTTTGAAAGTGCTTGACTTGCATTTGATTTAATTAGCTTTGTTTGAATGTGTTTGACTTTAATTTGATTCAAAAAGCTTTGTTTGAATGTGTTTGACTTTAATTTGATTCAAAAAGCTATGTTTGAATGTGTTTGACTTTCATTTGATTCAAATAGCTTTGTTTGAATGTGTTTGAATTTCATTTGATTCAATTAGCTTTGTTAAATGCATTGGACTTCAATTTGACTCAAAAAGCTTTGTTTGAATGTGTTTTACTTTCATTTGATTCAAAAAGATATGTTTGAATGTGTTTTACTTTCACTTGATTCAATTAGCTTTGATTGAATGTGTTTGACTTTCATTTGATTAAATTAGCTTTATTGAATGCATTTGACTTTCATTTGATTCAAAAAGATTTGTTTGAATGTGTTTGACTTTCATTGGATTCAATTAGATTTGTTTGAATGTGTTTGACTTTCATTTGATTCAATTAGCTTTGTTGAATGCATTAGACTTTAATTTGATTCAAAAAGCTTTTTTTGAATGTGTTTGATTATCATTTGATTCAATTAGCTTTGTTTGATTGTGTTTGACTTTAATTTGATTCAAAAAGCTTTGTTTGAACGTGTTTGACTTTCATTTTATTCAATTAGCTTTGTTTAAATTGTTTGACTTTCATTTGATTCAATTAGCTTTGTACAATGCATTTGACTTTCATTTGATTAAATTAGCTTTGTTGAATGTATTTGACTATCATTAGATTCAGAAATATTTGTTTGAATGTGTTTTACTTTCATTTGATTTAATTAGCTTTGTTTAAATGTGTTTGACTTTCATTCGATTAAATTAGCTTTGTTGAATGCATTCGACTTTCATTTGATTCAAAAAGCATTGTTTGAATGTGTTTGACTTTCATTTAAATTTATTAGTTTTGATGAATGCATCTGACTTCCATTTGATTCAAAAAGCTCTGTATGAATGTGTTTGACTTTCATTTGATTCAATTAGCTTTGTAGAATGCATTAAACTTTAATTTGAATCAAAAAGCTTTGTTTGACTGTGTTTGACTTTCGTTTGATTCAATTAGCTTTATTGAATGTGTTTGACTTTCATTTGATTCAATTAGCTTTATTGAATGCATTTGACTTTCATTTGATTCAAAAAGCTTTGTTTGAATGTGTTTGACTTTCATTTGATTCAACTAGATTTGTTAGAATGTGTTTGACTTTCATTTGATTCAATCAGCTTTGTTTGAATGTGTTTGACTTTCATTTGATTCAATTAGCTTTGGAGAATACATTTGACTTTCATTTGATTAAATTAGATTTGTTGAATGCATTATACTTTAATTTGAATCAATAGGCTTTGGTTCACTGTGTTTGACTTTCATTTGATTTAATTAGCTTTATTGAATGCATTTGACTTTCATTTGATTCAAAAAGATTTATTTGAATGTGTTTTACTTTTATTTGATTTAATTAGCTTTGCTTGAATCTGTTTAACTTTCATTTGATTCAATTAGCTTTGTGTTTCGGGGTTTTCTGATGTCCTGCGGGAGAGTTACAATTCCGAGACTGGAACCGGACGCCTGTACCTGCAAAACAAACGGATGCTCCGGATGATTGGAGATCCGCCTCCGACGGTCAAGTTAGTACTTGATTAAGGAGTAATTAATGCGGAAATAAAGGTGATTGGGTCTCTCTAGGTGAGAGTGTTAAATGTGCGTAATCTCTCTTAATGAGGATTAAGGGAGGTATTTATAACCTTGGGAAACATGCCAATCCTAGGTTTAGGTTAACCTAGGGCTGATTGGGCTTCCCTCAGAAGTTGGGCCTAGGTGGCCGGTTTTTTCCATTAGGCATGGAGTATGCCACGTGTCATGACATAATAAGTCCAGGGTGGACGAATAGGCGTGTGCCACGTGGCAAGCCTTGACAGTTCCAATTGGGGGACACTTGGCAGGACCTGATTGGCCCACGTGGCGCATTCCGATTGGTGGGAGCAAAATCCCCTAATCATTTGCCCCTCACAGGTGGCACGTGACTGGTCACGTGTTACCTGTGACAGGTGTCGCACTGTAACTGGCGACGGCCTGCTATAGGTGTCACTCGGCGAAAGGCCGAGAGATTCTCCCGACCAAATTTTGAATTTTGGAAGTGACCCTTCGCCTTCTCACTTCGCCTATATAAGGGAGTGTTGACTTCAGTCATTTTCACACTTGAGAACTTTTTGAGAGAACATTCGGACCCCTGAACTTGCTCTGACATTTTGGACCCTTTCTGCCTACCGCCTGCCCTGACAAGCCGACTGCACAGGATTTTCAGAACACCATCAACGTCACTCGTTCAGGTAACCGTCGGTTCTCTTACTCTTAATTTTCTCTTTATTTTATTCTTTTTTCTTTTCTTTTTTTTTTTTTTAAATGGCACCACGGAAGCACACGACACGACCTAGGTTAGTGATCAGCCGGTCACCGGGGACGGCTGAATCTAGGACTAGGAGTGCCGCCTGCCCTTTTCCGGACCAATCTTTGCCCTTTATACAAAGTCCGACTGTCTCTGTGTCTATGCAGAACATGATGGCCAGAACAAAAAGAACTGCTAGGATTTCGAACTCAGACGGCTCCTCCCACAGGGTGCCGATTAGTGAAACATCTGACCAGGCGCCAGATGTGGAAGTGAACCAAAGCAGCTTGAAAGCCGACAGTTCTGAGGGAGGAGTCAAGGTGACCCCTTCCAATTTTACAGTTGACAAGTCTACATTCTCTCCTGCTCCTTTTAAAGGAGAGGAGGCGGGCCCCTCTGGGAGAGGGGAGGAGTCGTCCTCTTCGGACTCGTCAGAGGACGAATCCGAGTCTAGCTCTTCTGGCCATGCTTCTCTGGACACAGAAGAGAAAAACAGTCGCCTACAAGAGGCGAGGCTTTCTCACGCAGTTAAGAAGGGGGACAATTGGGCGGAGCCATCCGCCTCTTACCGAGAGCAAAATACCCCCTACTACTGCACTGTCCCACGGGGCCGGATCACGGCCATGCAAGAGAAAGTGGGGAGCTTTATTGTAAACCACACAATGGGCCCCGGCTTTTTAGTGTTCGTGCCGGATCCAGAAGACACAGTCGTCTGGCCGGCTGGTACTAGCTATGATGGCGCCTGCTTTGGCTGCTACGAGGCGGCCATCAAGGCTGGGCTGCGCTTCCCACTACATCCGGCTGTTCAGCGGATCTTGGATGGGTATGAGTTGGGGTTATGGCAGTTAGCCCTGAACTCCTGGGTCAACGTACTCGGCTATGTGGCCGGGTGCGAACTGCACAGGGTGGAGCCAAACTTCGAGGCTTTCGCCCACATGAATTACCTCAGCCGGACCCCTAAGGCAGGCGGTACCGGCTGGTATCAATTGACAAGCCACAGAGGCTACCTCATGACAAGAGGTAAAGCAAACAAGTGGAAGGATTGGCGAAGTACCTTCCTTATCATTGAGAGTTCAGACACATAGCTGAACAAGCGCTTCAACAGGTGGAACAGGAATCCGCCTCTTCTTGCAGGCGGCCGCAGCATGCCGCCTGTTCCCCCCAAAGCTAAGAAAGAGATCCTGGATAAAGGACTCTTTAAAGTAGAGTCGAGGGTTGACTCTACTTCAGGGGTACGAGAGCAAGTACCCCTGCACTGCGTCCCGAGCTTCAAATGGCTCTACGACGAGTACTTTTTGGCCGCCTGTGGCCTCAGCAGTCGGTGCTCAAGAGGTAGCCGGCCTGTCGAATACTCTGTTTTTTCCATGCATTACTGTTATGACTTTTTATTAACTTTGCTATTTGTTTTTGCAGCGGACGCCATGAGCAAAATTACCACCTCCAAGACTGCGGCGGCCATGTTGCGGGCCTCCATCATGCAACAGTCCTCAACCGACTCCCCCAACAAGGGGGCGCCCTTGGTGAGCTTCGAACCTTTCACTCTCTTTTTGGAGTTGGGTTTATGCATATACTGACCGAGTGTTGTTTTGTTTTTGTTTGTTTGTTTTTTTTTTTTTTTTTAGACGGGCGCTCCAAGAGCTTCTTCTTCCCAACAGCCGGACTCCAAGACCCGGAGGACTACTGTTGCGAGCTCTCCTGGTTCTGCCAGGAAACATGCGGCGGCTGAGAAACAGCCGGCCACTCCTTCTAAAACTCCAATTGGGCCGCCTAGAAGTATGAAGCTGTCTTTGTGAATTTAGACTTTCTCCCTCCTTTACTAGGTCTAACTCGTTTGTTTATGGTTGATGCAGCCGGCCCTCAGGAGCCTGACTTGGTCGAGGTGGCCAAGTCTATGATCAAGGCCGTTCCTCCATCTGAAAGGGAGGCGGTCAGGGGTGTCGGCACCCTTGACCTAGATGGGATTGCAGGGGTCCTTGCTGAGGTATACTTAGCATATTTTTGGTTATTTAAATTCCAGGACGCCTGTTTTTTGTTTGAAAACTGACGCCTGTTCCCTTTTACTTAGGCCCTGCTCCGAGTGAACGGCCTTCGCAAGCCGCTTGACAGGAAGAACAAAGAGGTAAAGGCTGCAAAAGCTATGGCCGCCTCTGACTGTGATAAGGCAATGTTTCAAATTGCCCAAAATGAGGTTCTGACAATTGACATTCTTTATTATCAGGCGCAGGCTACTTCTGCTATCCGGGCTCAGTTAGAGGCGGCCCAGAAGAAAAATAGCGAGCTGGAGGCGACCATCAACAATCTCAAGGCCGAGCTGAGATCTCTTCGCCAAAAAATGTCCTCATACGACACCTTGGAGAAATCCTTGGCGCACGTTAAGGAACGCCTGGTGACCCAGGAGAAGAGTCTTACTTAGGAGCTCTCGGAAAAGGCCGAGCAAGAAAAGAAGGAGCTGGTCCGGGAGATGATGGAGGACTCTGCTCAAATCCAGCGCATGACCTGGGGCCGCCTCTTCCCCAATGCCGACTTTTCCTCCTGGGAAAAAACGTACCGCCAATGTTCTGATAGATATAATCAAGAGATCCTGGCGGCTGCTGAGGACGAGGCGTTGGAGGAGGAGGAGCCGGTAGTGGCGCTTGTGCCGATTGGGGGTGATGCATCGAAGAAGGATGCAGCTGAAGCCGAGTCCAGCAAAAAGAGTGCTGACCAGGCGGCAACTGCTATTATTGAAGATCTGCCCCCTTCTTAAGCTTTATGTCTTCTTTTCACGGCCTGCGTGCCGTTTGTTTCTATTTACCCGGCCAGGGGGCCGGGGTTCTGAATATTTGGCCGGTCTTTAATGACCGGCTTCTTTTTTATGCCAAAATATTTCGTTTTTGTTTTGTTTCAAATTTGTTTAAGTATCGAATACTCTGATATCCAATTGCACACTATACCGACTGTTTGCATGGCCGATAGTTGCGGACAGGTACGAGATAGTTAGTCACGCCACCTATGCCCCTGGACGACTGGTTGTCTGTTTCCAGGCTAAGCGATCAGTCGGCCACTTTAAAGAATGGATCTCCTTCAACCAAGTAGGAAGGTGGTTTCCTACCTGCCTTGTTTGTTTCTTTGTTTTTTAAGCTAGAGACTCTAGTCGGTCCGGGCCGACTGTTCCCCCCCATTTTTAATCTAGTGTGAACAGGCGCTGTATGAACACCTTTTTAGCTTCATACTAAAATTTTTTAAGGAGTGACCATGGAAACATAATTGTTACCTAGTCGCCAATTGACTGAGTAGTAGAGGTATCAAGCGGTGGGTATCGGTTGTTCCCCTTTATTCGCCAATGTTTGTTGGCTATTAACTCATAAGATACCAATGTTCTTATCCCAAGTAGTTCAGTCGGTTGGTTGACACGGATGGTTACTGCGAACACTTGTTTGACCTGATTAGTCAGTTAAGTGAGAGGTATCCTTGTCCGGGAAACGGCTACGTGGTTGTCTTGGTTAGACAGTCGTATAGGTGCCGTGTAATGATTTTATAGAACAATGTTCCACCCAAAAGGGAGCTGCTCTCTGCGACGAATTTCATCCGGATGGATACCGTCTGACGCCTGCTATAATGTTGGGACAGGTCGAATTGAATTTATATTTGGATCAGTTGGCTTGGCGCCTGGTCTGATCATTTTAGCCATGAGCCTTTGATAGTTCTTGGTGAACTGTGTTATGGGAGAGTAACCGGTTGTGTGGAACAAGCAGCGTGCCCCTCTTAAGTAAGAATAAAAATTAAACATGGAGAGTAGCCGGCTGTTTGTCAGTAGGCATGCCCTTCTTAGGTAAAAATGAAAATTAAACATGGAGAGTAGCCGACTGTTTGTCAGTAGGCATGCCCCTCTTAGTACAAAATTGAATGAAACATCAAACTTTTATTAAGTAGCCCTCGACTATTTACATCATTCAAAAGAAATATTTCTTAAGATTATCTACATTCCAGGTTCGAGGCAACGGTTGGCCGTCTGGTGTTTCCAGACGGTAGGTACCGTCCCTGACCTCTTCATAGATTCGGTAGGGTCCTTCCCAGTTGGGAGTTAATTTGCCAGACTCATTAGCCCTACCAACTGCTTCCATTTTTCTAAGTACAAAGTCTCCCACTTTGAGTGGACGCCTGTGTACTTTTTTGTTGTATGATCTAGTCATTCTCAGGCGGTAAATTTCATGGCGCAAGACAGCATTGCCCCTCCTTTCTGGGAGTGAGTCTAATGCCAGGCGCATGGCTTCCTAGTTTGCCTCTTCGTCATATAGAATTACTCAAAGAGTCGGCTCGTAGTGTTCTATTGGAAGAACAGCTTCCGCACCATAAGTTAGGAGGAATGGAGTTTCTCCAGTCGCCCCTTTTTCAGTCGTCCTAATGGCCCAGAGAACATGTGGTAATTCATCCGCCCATAGGCCGCCTAATCTTTTTCTTGACTTTCATATGATTTAATTAGCTTTATTGAATGTATTTGACTTTCATTTGATTCCGAAAGCTTTGTTTAAATGTGTTTTATTTTCATTTGATTTAATTAGCTTTGTTTAAATGTGTTTGACTTTTATTTGATTCAAAAAGCTTTTTTTGAATGTGTTTGACTTTCATTTGATTCAATTAGCTTTGTTTGAATGTGTTTGACTTTGATTTGATTCTTTTTAGCTTTGTAGAATGCATTTGACTTTAATTTGATTCAAAAAGCTTTATTTGAATGTGTTTTACTTTCATTCGAATCAATTAGCTTTGATGAATGCATTTGACTTTCATTTGATTCAAAAAGCTCTGTTTGAATGTGTTTGACTTTCATTTGATTCAATTAGTTTTGCTTGAATGTGTTTGACTTTCATTTGATTAAATTAGCTTTGTTTAATTGTGTTTGACTTTTATTTGATTCAATTAGCTTTGTAGAATGCATTAGACTTTAATTTGAATCAAAAAGCTTTGGTTGACTGTTTGACTTTAGTTTGATTCAATAAGCTTTACCGAATGCATTAGACTTTTATTTGATTCAAAAAGCTCTGTTTGAATGTGTTTCACTTTCATTTGATTCAATTAGCTTTGCTTGAATGTGTTTGACTTTCATTTGATTAAATTATCTTTATTGAATGCATTTGACTTTCATTTGATATAGAAAGCTTTGTTTGAAAGTGTTTGACTTGCATTTGATTTAATTAGCTTTGTTTGAATGTGTTTGACTTTCATTTGATTCAACTAGCTTTGTTTGAATGTGTTTGACTTTCATTGGATTCAATTAGATTTGTTTGAATGTGTTTGACTTTCATTTGATTCAATTAGCTTTGTTGAATGCATTTGACTTTAATTTGATTCAAAAAACTTTTTTTTAATGTGTTTGATTATCATTTGATTCAATTAGCTTTGATTGAATTTGTTTGACTTTTATTTGATTCAAAAAGCTTTGTTTGAACGTGTTTGACTTTCATTTTATTCAATTAGTTTTGTTTGAATGTGTTTGACTTTAATTTGATTCAATTAGCTTTGTACAATGCATTTGAATTTCATTTGATTAAATTAGCTTTGTTGAATGCATTAGACTTTAATTTGAATCAAAAAGCTTTGGCTCACTATGTTTGACTTTCATTTGATTCAATTAGCTTTATTGAATGCATTTGACTTTCATTTGATTCAAAAAGCTTTACTTGAATATGTTTGACTTTCATCCGAATCAATTAGGTTTGATGAATGCATTTGACTTTCATTTGATTCAATTAGATTTCCTTGAATGTGTTTGACTTTCATTTGATAAAATTAGCTTTATTTAATTGTGTTTGACTTTTATTTGATTCAATTAGCTTTGTAGAATGCATTAGACTTTAATTTGAATCAAAAAGCTTTGGTTGACTGTGTTTGACTTTAGTTTGATTCAATAAGCTTTATTGAATGCATTTGACTTTTATTTGATTCAAAAAGCTCTGTTGAATGTGTTTCACTTTTATTTGATTCAATTAGCTTTGCTTGAATGTGTTTGACTTTCATTTGATTAAATTAGCTTTGTTGAATGCATTTGACTTTCGTTTGATTTATAAAGCTTTGTTTGAAAGTGTTTGACATGCATTTGATTTAATTAGCTTTGTTTGAACGTGTTTGACTTTAATTTGATTCAAAAACCTTTGTTTGAATGTGTTTGACTTTCATTTGATTCAACTTGCTTTGTTTAAATGTGTTTGACTTTCATTTGATTCAATCAGCTTTGTTTGAATGTGTTTGACTTTCATTTGATTCAATTAGCTTTGAAGAATGCATTTGACTTTCATTTGATTAAATTAGCTTTGTTGAATGCATTAAACTTTAATTTGAATCAAAAAGCTTTGGTTCAATGTGTTTGACTTTCATTTGATTCAATTAGCTTTATTGAATGCATTTGACTTTCAATTGATTCAAAAAGATTTATTTGAATGTGTGTTTACTTTCATTTGATTCAATTAGCTTTGCTTGAATGTGTTTGACTTTCATTTGATTAAATTAGCTTTATTGAATGCATTTAACTTTTATTTGATTAAAAAAGATTTGGTTGAATGTGTTTGACTTTCATTAGATTCAATTAGATTTGTTTGAATGTGTTTGTCTTTCATTTGATTCAATTAGCTTTGTTGAATGCATCAGACTTTATTTTGATTCAAAAAGCTTTTTTTGAATGTGTTTGATTATCATTTGATTCAATTAGCTTTGTTTGAATGTGTTTGACTTTTATTTGATTCAAAAAGCTTTGTTTGAACGTGTTTGACTTTCATTTTATTCAATTAGCTTTGTTTAATTTAGTTTGAATTCCATTTGATTCAATTAGCTTTGTACAATGCATTTGACTTTCATTTGATTTAATTAGCTTTATTGAAAGTATTTGACTTTCATTTGATTCCGAAAGCTTTGTTTGAATTTGTTTTATTTTCATTTGATTTAATTAGCTTTGTTTAAATGTGTTTGACTTTTATTTGATTCAAAAAGCTTTATTTGAATGTGTTTGACTTTCATTTGATTCAATTAGCTTTGTTTGAATGTGTTTGACTTTTATTTGATTCTTTTAGCTTTCTAGAATGCATTTGACTTTAATTTGATTCAAAAAGCTTTACTTGAATGTGTTTTACTTTCATTCGAATCAATTAGCTTTGATGAATGCATTTGACTTTCATTTGATTCAAAAAGCTCTGTTTGAATGTGTTTGACTTTCATTTGATTCAATTAGTTTTGCTTGAATGTGTTTGACTTTCATTTGATTAAATTAGCTTTGTTTAATTGTGTTTGACTTTTATTTGATTCAATTAGCTTTGTAGAATGCATTAGACTTTAATTTGAATCAAAAAGCTTTGGTTGACTGTGTTTGACTTTAGTTTGATTCAATAAGCTTTATCGAATGAATTTGACTTTTATTTGATTCAAAAAGCTCTGTTGAATGTGTTTCACTTTTATTTGATTCAATTAGCTTTGCTTGAATGTGTTTGACTTTCATTTGATTAAATTAGCTTTGTTGAATGCATTTGACTTTCATTTGATTTAGAAAGCTTTGTTTGAAAGTGTTTGACATGCATTTGATTTAACTAGCTTTGTTTGAACGTGTTTGACTTTAATTTGATTCATAAACCTTGGTTTGAATGTGTTTGACTTTCATTTGATTCAACTTGCTTTGTTTAAATGTGTTTGACTTTCATTTGATTCAATCAGCTTTGTTTGAACGTGTTTGACTTTCATTTGATTCAATTAGCTTTGAAGAATGCATTTGACTTTAATTTGATTAAATTAGCTTTGTTGAATGCATTAAACTTTAATTTGAATCAAAAAGCTTTGGTTCACTGTGTTTGACTTTCATTTGATTCAATTAGCTTTATTGAATGCATTTGACTTTCATTTGATTCAAAAAGATTTGTTTGAATGTGTGTTTACTTTCATTTGATTCAATTAGCTTTGCTTGAATGTGTTTGACTTTCATTTGATTAAATTAGCTTTATTGAATGCATTTAACTTTTATTTGATTAAAAAAGATTTGGTTGAATGTGTTTGACTTTCATTAGATTCAATTAGATTTGTTTGAATGTGTTTGACTTCATTTGATTCAATTAGCTTTGTTGAATGCATCAGACTTTAATTTGGTTCAAAAAGCTTTTTTTGAATGTGTTTGATTATCATTTGATTCAATTAGCTTTGTTTGAATGTGTTTGACTTTTATTTGATTCAAAAAGCTTTGTTTGAACGTGTTTGACTTTCATTTTATTCAATTAGCTTTGTTTAAATGTGTTTGACTTTCATTTGATTCAATTAGCTTTGTACAATGCATTTGACTTTCATTTGATTTAATTAGCTTTATTGAATGTATTTGACTTTCATTTTATTCCGAAAGCTTTGTTTGAATGTGTTTTATTTTCATTTGATTTAATTAGCTTTGTTTAAATGTGTTTGACTTTTATTTGATTCAAAAAGCTTTGTTTGAATGTGTTTGACTTTCATTTGATTCAATTAGCTTTGTTTGAATGTGTTTGACTTTGATTTGATTCTTTTATCTTTGTAGAATGCATTTGACTTTAATTTGATTCAAAAAGCTTTATTTGAATGTGTTTGACTTTCATTCGAATCAATTAGCTTTGATGAATGCATTTGACTTTCATTTGATTCAAAAAGCCCTGTTTGAATGTGTTTGACTTTTATTTAATTCAATTAGCTTTGCTTGAATGTGTTTGACTTTCATTTGATTTAATTAGCTTTGTTTAATTGCGTTTGACTTTTATTTGATTCAATTAGCTTTGTAGAATGCATTAGACTTTAATTTGAATCAAAAAGCTTTAGTTGACTGTGTTTGACTTTCGTTTGATTCAATTAGCTTTATTGAATGCATTTGACTTTTATTTGATTCAAAAAACTCTATTTGAATGTGTTTCACTTTCAATTGATTCAATTAGCTTTGCTTGAATGTGTTTTACTTTCATTTGATTAAATTATCTTTATTGAATGCATTTGACTTTCATTTGATATAGAAAGCTTTGTTTGAAAGTGTTTGACTTGCATTTGATTTAATTAGCTTTGTTTGAATGTGTTTGACTTTAATTTGATTCAAAAAGCTTTGTTTGAATGTGTTTGACTTTCATTTGATTCAACTAGCTTTGTTTGAATGTGTTTGACTTTCATTGGATTCAATTAGATTTGTTTGAATGTGTTTGACTTTCATTTGATTCAATTACATTTGTTGAATGCATTTGACTTTAATTTGATTCAAAAGCTTTTTTTAATGTGTTTGATTATCATTTGATTCAAATAGCTTTGATTGAATTTGTTTGACTTTTATTTGATTCAAAAAGCTTTGTTTGAACGTGTTTGACTTTCATTTTATTCAATTAGTTTTGTTTGAATGTGTTTGACTTTAATTTGATTCAATTAGCTTTGTACAATGCATTTGAATTTCATTTGATTAAATTAGCTTTGTTGAATGCATTAGACTTTAATTTGAATCAAAAAGCTTTGGTTCACTGTGTTTGACTTTCATTTGATTCAATTAGCTTTATTGAATGCATTTGACTTTCATTTGATTCAAAAAGATTTGTTTGAATGTGTTTGACTTTCATTGGATTCAATTAGATTTGTTTGAATGTGTTCGACTTTAATTTGATTCAATTAGCTTTGTTGAATGCATTAGACTTTACTTTGATTCAAAAAGCTTTTTTTGAATGTGTTTGATTATCATTTGATTCAATTAGCTTTGATTGAATTTGTTTGACTTTTATTTGATTCAAAAAGCTTTGTTTGAACGTGTTTGACTTTCATTTTATTCAATTATCTTTGTTTGAATGTGTTTGACTTTTATTTAATTTAATTAGCTTTGTACAATGCATTTGAATTTCATTTGATTAAATTAGCTTTGTTGAACGCATTAGACTTTAATTTGAATCAAAAAGCTTTGGTTCACTGTGTTTGACTTTCATTTGATTCAATTAGCTTTATTGAATGCATTTGACTTTCATTTGATTCAAAAAGATTTGTTTGAATGTGTTTTAGTTTCATTTTATTCAATTAGCTTTGCTTGAATGTGTTTGACTTTTATTTGATTAAATTAGCTTTATTGAATGCATTTGACTTTCATTTGATTCAAAAAAATTTGTTTGAATGTGTTTGACTTTCATTGGATTCAATTAGATTTGTTTGAATGTGTTTGAATTTCATTTGATTCAATTAGCTTTGTTGAATGCATTATTAGACTTTAATTTTATTCAAAAAGCTCTGTTTGAATGTGTTTGACTTTCCTTTGATTCAATTAGCTTTGCTTCAACGTATTTGACTTTCATTTGATTAAATTAGCTTTTTTTAATTGTGTTTGTCTTTTATTTGATTCAATTAGCTTTGTAGAATGCATTAGAATTTAATTTGAATCAAAAAACTTTGGTTGACTGTGTTTGACTTTCGTTTGATTCAATTAGCTTTATTGAATGTATTTGACTTTTATTTGATTCACAAAACCCCTGTTTGAATGTGTTTCACTTCCATTTGATTCAATTAGCTTTGCTTGAATATGTTTGACTTTCATTTGATTAAATTATCTTTGTTGAATGCATTTCACTTTCATTTGATTTAGAAAGTTTTGTTTGAAAGAGTTTGACTTTCATTTGATTAAATTAGCTTTATTGAATGCATTTGACTTTCATTTGATTCAAAAAGCTTTATTTGAACGTGTTTGTCTTTCATTTTATTCAATTAGCTTTGTTTGAATGTGTTTGACTTTCATTTGATTCAATTAGCTTTGTACAATGAATTTGAATTTCATTTGATTAAATTAGCTTTGTTGAATGCATTAGACTTTAATTTGAATCAAAAAGCTTTGGTTCAATGTGTTTGACTTTCATTTAATTCAATTAGCTTTATTGAATTCATTTGACTTTCATTTGATTCAAAAAGATTTGTTTGAATGTGTTTTACTTTCATTTGATTCAATTAGCTTTGCTTGAATGTGTTTGACTTTAATTTGATTAAATTAGCTTTCTCGAATGCATTTGACTTTCATTTGATTCAAAAAGATTTGTTTGAATGTGTTTGACTTTCATTGGATTCAATTAGATTTGTTTGAATGTGTTTGACTTTCATTTGATTCAATTAGCTTTGTTGAATGCATTAGACTTTAATTTGAATCAAAAAGCTTTGGTTCACTGTGTTTGACTTTCATTTGATTCAATTAGCTTTATTGAATTCATTTGACTTTCATTTGATTCAAAAAGATTTGTTTGAATGTGTTTTACTTTCATTTGATTCAATTAGCTTTGCTTGAATGTGTTTGACTTTAATTTGATTAAATTAGCTTTATCGAATGCATTTGACTTTCATTGGATTCAATTAGATTTCTTTGAATGTGATTGACTTTCATTGGATTCAATTAGCTTTTTTTTAATGTGTTTAATTATCATTTGATTCAATTAGCTTTGATTGAATGTGTTTGACTTTTATTTGATTCAAAAAGCTTTGGTTGAACGTGTTTGACTATCATTTTATTCAATTAGCTTTATTGAATGCATTTGACTTTCATTTGATTTAAAAAGATTTGTTTAAATGTGTTTTACTTTCATTTGATTCAATTAGCTTTGCTTAAATGTGTTTGACTTTCATTTGTTTTAATTAGCTTTATCGAATGCATTTGACTTTCATTTGATTCAAAAAGATTTGTTTGAATGTGTTTGACTTTCATTGGATTCAATTAGATTTCTTTGAATGTGATTGACTTTCATTGGATTCAATTAGCTTTTTTTGAATGTGTTTAATTATCATTTGATTCAATTAGCTTTGATTGAATGTGTTTGACTTTCATTTGATTCAAAAAGCTTTGTTTGAACGTGTTTGACTATCATTTTATTCAATTAGCTTTGTTTGAACGTGTTTGACTTTCATTTGATTCAATTAACTTTGTACAATACATTGTACTTTGATTTGATTAAATTAGTTTTGTTGAATGCATTAAACTTTAATTTCAATCAAAAAGCTTTGGTTCACTGTGTTTGACTTTCATTTGATTCAATTAGCTTTATTGAATGCATTTGACTTTCATTTGATTTAAAAAGATATGTTTAAATTTGTTTTACTTTCATTTGATTCAATTAGCTTTGCTTGAATGTGTTTGACTTTCATTTGATTAAATTAGCTTTATTAAATGCATTTGACTTTCATTTGATTCAAAAAAATTTGTTTGAATGTGTTTGACTTTTATTGGATTCAATTAGATTTGTTTGAATGTGTTTGACTTTCATTTGATTCAATTAGCTTTGTTGAATGCATTATTAGACTTTAATTTTATTCAAAAAGCTCTGTTTGAATGTGTTTGACTTTCCTTTGATTCAATTAGCTTTGCTTAAATGTATTTGACTTTCATTTGATTAAATTAGCTTTCTTTAATTGTGTTTGTCTTTTATTTGATTCAATTAGCTTTGTAGAATGCATTAGACTTTAATTTGAATCAAAAAGCTTTGGTTGACTGTGTTTGACTTTAGTTTGATTCAATAAGCTTTATTGAATGCATTTGACTTTTATTTGATTCAAAAAGCTCTGTTGAATGTGTTTCACTTTTATTTGATTCAATTAGCTTTGCTTGAATGTGTTTGACTTTCATTTGATTAAATTAGCTTTGTTGAATGCATTTGACTTTCGTTTGATTTATGAAGCTTTGTTTGAAAGTGTTTGACATGCATTTGATTTAATTAGCTTTGTTTGAACGTGTTTGACTTTAATTTGATTCAAAAACCTTTGTTTGAATGTGTTTGACTTTCATTTGATTCAACTTGCTTTGTTTAAATGTGTTTGACTTTCATTTGATTCAATCAGCTTTGTTTGAATGTGTTTGACTTTCATTTGATTCAATTAGCTTTGAAGAATGCATTTGACTTTCATTTGATTAAATTAGCTTTGTTGAATGCATTAAACTTTAATTTGAATCAAAAAGCTTTGGTTCAATGTGTTTGACTTTCATTTGATTCAATTAGCTTTATTGAATGCATTTGACTTTCAATTGATTCAAAAAGATTTATTTGAATGTGTGTTTACTTTCATTTGATTCAATTAGCTTTGCTTGAATGTGTTTGACTTTCATTTGATTAAATTAGCTTTATTGAATGCATTTAACTTTTATTTGATTAAAAAAGATTTGGTTGAATGTGTTTGACTTTCATTAGATTCAATTAGATTTGTTTGAATGTGTTTGACTTCATTTGATTCAATTAGCTTTGTTGAATGCATCAGACTTTAATTTGGTTCAAAAAGCTTTTTTTGAATGTGTTTGATTATCATTTGATTCAATTAGCTTTGTTTGAATGTGTTTGACTTTTATTTGATTCAATTAGCTTTGCTTGAATGTGTTTGACTTTCATTTGATTAAATTAGCTTTATTGAATGCATTTAACTTTTATTTAATTCAAAAAGATTTGGTTGAATGTGTTTGACTTTCATTAGATTCAATTAGATTTGTTTGAATGTGTTTGTCTTTCATTTGATTCAATTAGCTTTGTTGAATGCATCAGACTTTATTTTGATTCAAAAAGCTTTTTTTGAATGTGTTTGATTATCATTTGATTCAATTAGCTTTGTTTGAATGTGTTTGACTTTTTTTTGATTCAAAAAGCTTTGTTTGAACGTGTTTGACTTTCATTTTATTCAATTAGCTTTGTACAATGCATTTGACTTTCATTTGATTTAATTAGCTTTATTGAAAGTATTTGACTTTCATTTGATTCCGAAAGCTTTGTTTGAATTTGTTTTATTTTCATTTGATTTAATTAGCTTTGTTTAAATGTGTTTGACTTTTATTTGATTCAAAAAGCTTTATTTGAATGTGTTTGACTTTCATTTGATTCAATTAGCTTTGTTTGAATGTGTTTGACTTTTATTTGATTCTTTTAGCTTTCTAGAATGCATTTGACTTTAATTTGATTCAAAAAGCTTTATTTGAATGTGTTTTACTTTCATTCGAATCAATTAGCTTTGATGAATGCATTTGACTTTCATTTGATTCAAAAAGCTCTGTTTGAATGTGTTTTTCTTTCATTTGATTCAATTAGTTTTGCTTGAATGTGTTTGACTTTCATTTGATTAAATTAGCTTTGTCTAATTGTGTTTGACTTTTATTTGATTCAATTAGCTTTGTAGAATGCATTAGACTTTAATTTGAATCAAAAAGCTTTGGTTGACTGTGTTTGACTTTAGTTTGATTCAATAAGCTTTATCGAATGAATTTGACTTTTATTTGATTCAAAAAGCTCTGTTGAATGTGTTTCACTTTTATTTGATTCAATTAGCTTTGCTTGAATGTGTTTGACTTTCATTTGATTAAATTAGCTTTGTTGAATGCATTTGACTTTCATTTGATTTAGAAAGCTTTGTTTGAAAGTGTTTGACATGCATTTGATTTAACTAGCTTTGTTTGAACGTGTTTGACTTTAATTTGATTCATAAACCTTGGTTTGAATGTGTTTGGCTTTCATTTGATTCAACTTGCTTTGTTTAAATGTGTTTGACTTTCATTTGATTCAATCAGCTTTGTTTGAACGTGTTTGAATTTCATTTGATTCAATTAGCTTTGAAGAATGCATTTGACTTTAATTTGATTAAATTAGCTTTGTTGAATGCATTAAACTTTAATTTGAATCAAAAAGCTTTGGTTCACTGTGTTTGACTTTCATTTGATTCAATTAGCTTTATTGAATGCATTTGACTTTCATTTGATTCAAAAAGATTTGTTTGAATGTGTGTTTACTTTCATTTGATTCAATTAGCTTTGCTTGAATGTGTTTGACTTTCATTTGATTAAATTAGCTTTATTGAATGCATTTAACTTTTATTTGATTAAAAAAGATTTGGTTGAATGTGTTTGACTTTCATTAGATTCAATTAGATTTGTTTGAATGTGTTTGACTTCATTTGATTCAATTAGCTTTGTTGAATGCATCAGACTTTAATTTGGTTCAAAAAGCTTTTTTTGAATGTGTTTGATTATCATTTGATTCAATTAGCTTTGTTTGAATGTGTTTGACTTTTATTTGATTCAAAAAGCTTTGTTTGAACGTGTTTGACTTTCATTTTATTCAATTAGCTTTGTTTAAATGTGTTTGACTTTCATTTGATTCAATTAGCTTTGTACAATGCATTTGACTTTCATTTGATTTAATTAGCTTTATTGAATGTATTTGACTTTCATTTTATTCCGAAAGCTTTGTTTGAATGTGTTTTATTTTCATTTGATTTAATTAGCTTTGTTTAAATGTGTTTGACTTTTATTTGATTCAAAAAGCTTTGTTTGAATGTGTTTGACTTTCATTTGATTCAATTAGCTTTGAAGAATGCATTTGACTTTAATTTGATTAAATTAGTTTTGTTGAATGCATTAAACTTTAATTTGAATCAAAAAGCTTTGGTTCACTGTGTTTGACTTTCATTTGATTCAATTAGCTTTATTGAATGCATTTGACTTTCATTTGATTTAAAAAGATTTGTTTAAATTTGTTTTACTTTCATTTGATTCAATTAGCTTTGCTTGAATGTGTTTGACTTTCATTTGATTAAATTAGCTTTATTAAATGCATTTGACTTTCATTTGATTCAAAAAAATTTGTTTGAATGTGTTTGACTTTCATTGGATTCAATTAGATTTGTTTGAATGTGTTTGACTTTCATTTGATTCAATTAGCTTTGTTGAATGCATTATTAGACTTTAATTTTATTCAAAAAGCTCTGTTTGAATGTGTTTGACTTTCCTTTGATTCAATTAGCTTTGCTTCAACATATTTGACTTTCATTTGATTAAATTAGCTTTTTTTAATTGTGTTTGTCTTTTATTTGATTCAATTAGCTTTGTAGAATGCATTAGAATTTAATTTGAATCAAAAAACTTTGGTTGACTGTGTTTGACTTTCGTTTGATTCAATTAGCTTTATTGAATGTATTTGACTTTTATTTGATTCACAAAACCCCTGTTTGAATGTGTTTCACTTCCATTTGATTCAATTAGCTTTGCTTGAATATGTTTGACTTTCATTTGATTAAATTATCTTTGTTGAATGCATTTCACTTTCATTTGATTTAGAAAGCTTTGTTTGAAAGAGTTTGACTTTCATTTGATTAAATTAGCTTTATTGAATGCATTTGACTTTCATTTGATTCAAAAAGCTTTATTTGAACGTGTTTGTCTTTCATTTTATTCAATTAGCTTTGTTTGAATGTGTTTGACTTTCATTTGATTCAATTAGCTTTGTACAATGAATTTGAATTTCATTTGATTAAATTAGCTTTGTTGAATGCATTAGACTTTAATTTGAATCAAAAAGCTTTGGTTCAATGTGTTTGACTTTCATTTAATTCAATTAGCTTTATTGAATTCATTTGACTTTCATTTGATTCAAAAAGATTTGTTTGAATGTGTTTTACTTTCATTTGATTCAATTAGCTTTGCTTGAATGTGTTTGACTTTAATTTGATTAAATTAGCTTTCTCGAATGCATTTGACTTTCATTTGATTCAAAAAGATTTGTTTGGATGTGTTTGACTTTCATTGGATTCAATTAGATTTGTTTGAATGTGTTTGACTTTCATTTGATTCAATTAGCTTTGTTGAATGCATTAGACTTTAATTTGAATCAAAAAGCTTTGGTTCACTGTGTTTGACTTTCATTTGATTCAATTAGCTTTATTGAATTCATTTGACTTTCATTTGATTCAAAAAGATTTGTTTGAATGTGTTTTACTTTCATTTGATTCAATTAGCTTTGCTTGAATGTGTTTGACTTTAATTTGATTAAATTAGCTTTATCGAATGCATTTGACTTTCATTGGATTCAATTAGATTTCTTTGAATGTGATTGACTTTCATTGGATTCAATTAGCTTTTTTTTAATGTGTTTAATTATCATTTGATTCAATTAGCTTTGATTGAATGTGTTTGACTTTCATTTGATTCAATAAGCTTTGGTTGAACGTGTTTGACTATCATTTTATTCAATTAGCTTTATTGAATGCATTTGACTTTCATTTGATTTAAAAAGATTTGTTTAAATGTGTTTTACTTTCATTTGATTCAATTAGCTTTGCTTAAATGTGTTTGACTTTCATTTGTTTTAATTAGCTTTATCGAATGCATTTGACTTTCATTTGATTCAAAATGATTTGTTTGAATGTGTTTGACTTTCATTGGATTCAATTAGATTTCTTTGAATGTGATTGACTTTCATTGGATTCAATTAGCTTTTTTTGAATGTGTTTAATTATCATTTGATTCAATTAGCTTTGATTGAATGTGTTTGACTTTCATTTGATTCAAAAAGCTTTGTTTGAACGTGTTTGACTATCATTTTATTCAATTAGCTTTGTTTGAACGTGTTTGACTTTCATTTGATTCAATTAACTTTGTACAATACATTGTACTTTGATTTGATTAAATTAGTTTTGTTGAATGCATTAAACTTTAATTTCAATCAAAAAGCTTTGGTTCACTGTGTTTGACTTTCATTTGATTCAATTAGCTTTATTGAATGCATTTGACTTTCATTTGATTTAAAAAGATATGTTTAAATTTGTTTTACTTTCATTTGATTCAATTAGCTTTGCTTGAATGTGTTTGACTTTCATTTGATTAAATTAGCTTTATTAAATGCATTTGACTTTCATTTGATTCAAAAAAATTTGTTTGAATGTGTTTGACTTTCATTGGATTCAATTAGATTTGTTTGAATGTGTTTGACTTTCATTTGATTCAATTAGCTTTGTTGAATGCATTATTAGACTTTAATTTTATTCAAAAAGCTCTGTTTGAATGTGTTTGACTTTCCTTTGATTCAATTAGCTTTGCTTAAATGTATTTGACTTTCATTTGATTAAATTAGCTTTCTTTAATTGTGTTTGTCTTTTATTTGATTCAATTAGCTTTGTAGAATGCATTAGACTTTAATTTGAATCAAAAAGCTTTGGTTGACTGTGTTTGACTTTAGTTTGATTCAATAAGCTTTATTGAATGCATTTGACTTTTATTTGATTCAAAAAGCTCTGTTGAATGTGTTTCACTTTTATTTGATTCAATTAGCTTTGCTTGAATGTGTTTGACTTTCATTTGATTAAATTAGCTTTGTTGAATGCATTTGACTTTCGTTTGATTTATGAAGCTTTGTTTGAAAGTGTTTGACAAGCATTTGATTTAATTAGCTTTGTTTGAACGTGTTTGACTTTAATTTGATTCAAAAACCTTTGTTTGAATGTGTTTGACTTTCATTTGATTCAACTTGCTTTGTTTAAATGTGTTTGACTTTCATTTGATTCAATCAGCTTTGTTTGAATGTGTTTGACTTTCATTTGATTCAATTAGCTTTGAAGAATGCATTTGACTTTCATTTGATTAAATTAGCTTTGTTGAATGCATTAAACTTTAATTTGAATCAAAAAACTTTGGTTCAATGTGTTTGACTTTCATTTGATTCAATTAGCTTTATTGAATGCATTTGACTTTCAATTGATTCAAAAAGATTTATTTGAATGTGTGTTTACTTTCATTTGATTCAATTAGCTTTGCTTGAATGTGTTTGACTTTCATTTGATTAAATTAGCTTTATTGAATGCATTTAACTTTTATTTGATTAAAAAAGATTTGGTTGAATGTGTTTGACTTTCATTAGATTCAATTAGATTTGTTTGAATGTGTTTGACTTCATTTGATTCAATTAGCTTTGTTGAATGCATCAGACTTTAATTTGGTTCAAAAAGCTTTTTTTGAATGTGTTTGATTATCATTTGATTCAATTAGCTTTGTTTGAATGTGTTTGACTTTTATTTGATTCAATTAGCTTTGCTTGAATGTGTTTGACTTTCATTTGATTAAATTAGCTTTATTGAATGCATTTAACTTTTATTTGATTCAAAAAGATTTGGTTGAATGTGTTTGACTTTCATTAGATTCAATTAGATTTGTTTGAATGTGTTTGTCTTTCATTTGATTCAATTAGCTTTGTTGAATGCATCAGACTTTATTTTGATTCAAAAAGCTTTTTTTGAATGTGTTTGATTATCATTTGATTCAATTAGCTTTGTTTGAATGTGTTTGACTTTTTTTTGATTCAAAAAGCTTTGTTTGAACGTGTTTGACTTTCATTTTATTCAATTAGCTTTGTTTAATTTAGTTTGAATTCCATTTGATTCAATTAGCTTTGTACAATGCATTTGACTTTCATTTGATTTAATTAGCTTTATTGAAAGTATTTGACTTTCATTTGATTCCGAAAGCTTTGTTTGAATTTGTTTTATTTTCATTTGATTTAATTAGCTTTGTTTAAATGTGTTTGACTTTTATTTGATTCAAAAAGCTTTATTTGAATGTGTTTGACTTTCATTTGATTCAATTAGCTTTGTTTGAATGTGTTTGACTTTTATTTGATTCTTTTAGCTTTCTAGAATGCATTTGACTTTAATTTGATTCAAAAAGCTTTATTTGAATGTGTTTTACTTTCATTCGAATCAATTAGCTTTGATGAATGCATTTGACTTTCATTTGATTCAAAAAGCTCTGTTTGAATGTGTTTGACTTTCATTTGATTCAATTAGTTTTGCTTGAATGTGTTTGACTTTCATTTGATTAAATTAGCTTTGTTTAATTGTGTTTGACTTTTATTTGATTCAATTAGCTTTGTAGAATGCATTAGACTTTAATTTGAATCAAAAAGCTTTGGTTGACTGTGTTTGACTTTAGTTTGATTCAATAAGCTTTATCGAATGAATTTGACTTTTATTTGATTCAAAAAGCTCTGTTGAATGTGTTTCACTTTTATTTGATTCAATTAGCTTTGCTTGAATGTGTTTGACTTTCATTTGATTAAATTAGCTTTGTTGAATGCATTTGACTTTCATTTGATTTAGAAAGCTTTGTTTGAAAGTGTTTGACATGCATTTGATTTAACTAGCTTTGTTTGAACGTGTTTGACTTTAATTTGATTCATAAACCTTGGTTTGAATGTGTTTGGCTTTCATTTGATTCAACTTGCTTTGTTTAAATGTGTTTGACTTTCATTTGATTCAATCAGCTTTGTTTGAACGTGTTTGACTTTCATTTGATTCAATTAGCTTTGAAGAATGCATTTGACTTTAATTTGATTAAATTAGCTTTGTTGAATGCATTAAACTATAATTTGAATCAAAAAGCTTTGGTTCACTGTGTTTGACTTTCATTTGATTCAATTAGCTTTATTGAATGCATTTGACTTTCATTTGATTCAAAAAGATTTGTTTGAATGTGTGTTTACTTTCATTTGATTCAATTAGCTTTGCTTGAATGTGTTTGACTTTCATTTGATTAAATTAGCTTTATTGAATGCATTTAACTTTTATTTGATTAAAAAAGATTTGGTTGAATGTGTTTGACTTTCATTAGATTCAATTAGATTTGTTTGAATGTGTTTGACTTCATTTGATTCAATTAGCTTTGTTGAATGCATCAGACTTTAATTTGGTTCAAAAAGCTTTTTTTGAATGTGTTTGATTATCATTTGATTCAATTAGCTTTGTTTGAATGTGTTTGACTTTTATTTGATTCAAAAAGCTTTGTTTGAACGTGTTTGACTTTCATTTTATTCAATTAGCTTTGTTTAAATGTGTTTGACTTTCATTTGATTCAATTAGCTTTGTACAATGCATTTGACTTTCATTTGATTTAATTAGCTTTATTGAATGTATTTGACTTTCATTTTATTCCGAAAGCTTTGTTTGAATGTGTTTTATTTTCATTTGATTTAATTAGCTTTGTTTAAATGTGTTTGACTTTTATTTGATTCAAAAAGCTTTGTTTGAATGTGTTTGACTTTCATTTGATTCAATTAGCTTTGTTTGAATGTGTTTGACTTTGATTTAATTTAATTAGCTTTGTACAATGCATTTGAATTTCATTTGATTAAATTAGCTTTGTTGAACGCATTAGACTTTAATTTGAATCAAAAAGCTTTGGTTCACTGTGTTTGACTTTCATTTGATTCAATTAGCTTTATTGAATGCATTTGACTTTCATTTGATTCAAAAAGATTTGTTTGAATGTGTTTTAGTTTCATTTTATTCAATTAGCTTTGCTTTAATGTGTTTGACTTTCATTTGATTAAATTAGCTTTATTAAATGCATTTGACTTTCATTTGATTCAAAAAAATTTGTTTGAATGTGTTTGACTTTCATTGGATTCAATTAGATTTCTTTGAATGTGATTGACTTTCATTGGATTCAATTAGCTTTTTTTGAATGTGTTTAATTATCATTTGATTCAATTAGCTTTGATTGAATGTGTTTGACTTTCATTTGATTCAAAAAGCTTTGTTTGAACGTGTTTGACTATCATTTTATTCAATTAGCTTTGTTTGAACGTGTTTGACTTTCATTTGATTCAATTAACTTTGTACAATACATTGTACTTTGATTTGATTAAATTAGTTTTGTTGAATGCATTAAACTTTAATTTCAATCAAAAAGCTTTGGTTCACTGTGTTTGACTTTCATTTGATTCAATTAGCTTTATTGAATGCATTTGACTTTCATTTGATTTAAAAAGATATGTTTAAATTTGTTTTACTTTCATTTGATTCAATTAGCTTTGCTTGAATGTGTTTGACTTTCATTTGATTAAATTAGCTTTATTAAATGCATTTGACTTTCATTTGATTCAAAAAAATTTGTTTGAATGTGTTTGACTTTCATTGGATTCAATTAGATTTGTTTGAATGTGTTTGACTTTCATTTGATTCAATTAGCTTTGTTGAATGCATTATTAGACTTTAATTTTATTCAAAAAGCTCTGTTTGAATGTGTTTGACTTTCCTTTGATTCAATTAGCTTTGCTTAAATGTATTTGACTTTCATTTGATTAAATTAGCTTTCTTTAATTGTGTTTGTCTTTTATTTGATTCAATTAGCTTTGTAGAATGCATTAGACTTTAATTTGAATCAAAAAGCTTTGGTTGACTGTGTTTGACTTTAGTTTGATTCAATAAGCTTTATTGAATGCATTTGACTTTTATTTGATTCAAAAAGCTCTGTTGAATGTGTTTCACTTTTATTTGATTCAATTAGCTTTGCTTGAATGTGTTTGACTTTCATTTGATTAAATTAGCTTTGTTGAATGCATTTGACTTTCGTTTGATTTATGAAGCTTTGTTTGAAAGTGTTTGACATGCATTTGATTTAATTAGCTTTGTTTGAACGTGTTTGACTTTAATTTGATTCAAAAACCTTTGTTTGAATGTGTTTGACTTTCATTTGATTCAACTTGCTTTGTTTAAATGTGTTTGACTTTCATTTGATTCAATCAGCTTTGTTTGAATGTGTTTGACTTTCATTTGATTCAATTAGCTTTGAAGAATGCATTTGACTTTCATTTGATTAAATTAGCTTTGTTGAATGCATTAAACTTTAATTTGAATCAAAAAGCTTTGGTTCAATGTGTTTGACTTTCATTTGATTCAATTAGCTTTATTGAATGCATTTGACTTTCAATTGATTCAAAAAGATTTATTTGAATGTGTGTTTACTTTCATTTGATTCAATTAGCTTTGCTTGAATGTGTTTGACTTTCATTTGATTAAATTAGCTTTATTGAATGCATTTAACTTTTATTTGATTCAAAAAGATTTGGTTGAATGTGTTTGACTTTCATTAGATTCAATTAGATTTGTTTGAATGTGTTTGTCTTTCATTTGATTCAATTAGCTTTGTTGAATGCATCAGACTTTATTTTGATTCAAAAAGCTTTTTTTGAATGTGTTTGATTATCATTTGATTCAATTAGCTTTGTTTGAATGTGTTTGACTTTTATTTGATTCAAAAAGCTTTGTTTGAACGTGTTTGACTTTCATTTTATTCAATTAGCTTTGTTTAATTTAGTTTGAATTCCATTTGATTCAATTAGCTTTGTACAATGCATTTGACTTTCATTTGATTTAATTAGCTTTATTGAAAGTATTTGACTTTCATTTGATTCCGAAAGCTTTGTTTGAATTTGTTTTATTTTCATTTGATTTAATTAGCTTTGTTTAAATGTGTTTGACTTTTATTTGATTCAAAAAGCTTTATTTGAATGTGTTTGACTTTCATTTGATTCAATTAGCTTTGTTTGAATGTGTTTGACTTTTATTTGATTCTTTTAGCTTTCTAGAATGCATTTGACTTTAATTTGATTCAAAAAGCTTTATTTGAATGTGTTTTACTTTCATTCGAATCAATTAGCTTTGATGAATGCATTTGACTTTCATTTGATTCAAAAAGCTCTGTTTGAATGTGTTTGACTTTCATTTGATTCAATTAGTTTTGCTTGAATGTGTTTGACTTTCATTTGATTAAATTAGCTTTGTTTAATTGTGTTTGACTTTTATTTGATTCAATTAGCTTTGTAGAATGCATTAGACTTTAATTTGAATCAAAAAGCTTTGGTTGACTGTGTTTGACTTTAGTTTGATTCAATAAGCTTTATCGAATGAATTTGACTTTTATTTGATTCAAAAAGCTCTGTTGAATGTGTTTCACTTTTATTTGATTCAATTAGCTTTGCTTGAATGTGTTTGACTTTCATTTGATTAAATTAGCTTTGTTGAATGCATTTGACTTTCGTTTGATTTATGAAGCTTTGTTTGAAAGTGTTTGACATGCATTTGATTTAATTAGCTTTGTTTGAACGTGTTTGACTTTAATTTGATTCAAAAACCTTTGTTTGAATGTGTTTGACTTTCATTTGATTCAACTTGCTTTGTTTAAATGTGTTTGACTTTCATTTGATTCAATCAGCTTTGTTTGAATGTGTTTGACTTTCATTTGATTCAATTAGCTTTGAAGAATGCATTTGACTTTCATTTGATTAAATTAGCTTTGTTGAATGCATTAAACTTTAATTTGAATCAAAAAGCTTTGGTTCAATGTGTTTGACTTTCATTTGATTCAATTAGCTTTATTGAATGCATTTGACTTTCAATTGATTCAAAAAGATTTATTTGAATGTGTGTTTACTTTCATTTGATTCAATTAGCTTTGCTTGAATGTGTTTGACTTTCATTTGATTAAATTAGCTTTATTGAATGCATTTAACTTTTATTTGATTCAAAAAGATTTGGTTGAATGTGTTTGACTTTCATTAGATTCAATTAGATTTGTTTGAATGTGTTTGTCTTTCATTTGATTCAATTAGCTTTGTTGAATGCATCAGACTTTATTTTGATTCAAAAAGCTTTTTTTGAATGTGTTTGATTATCATTTGATTCAATTAGCTTTGTTTGAATGTGTTTGACTTTTATTTGATTCAAAAAGCTTTGTTTGAACGTGTTTGACTTTCATTTTATTCAATTAGCTTTGTTTAATTTAGTTTGAATTCCATTTGATTCAATTAGCTTTGTACAATGCATTTGACTTTCATTTGATTTAATTAGCTTTATTGAAAGTATTTGACTTTCATTTGATTCCGAAAGCTTTGTTTGAATTTGTTTTATTTTCATTTGATTTAATTAGCTTTGTTTAAATGTGTTTGACTTTTATTTGATTCAAAAAGCTTTATTTGAATGTGTTTGACTTTCATTTGATTCAATTAGCTTTGTTTGAATGTGTTTGACTTTTATTTGATTCTTTTAGCTTTCTAGAATGCATTTGACTTTAATTTGATTCAAAAAGCTTTATTTGAATGTGTTTTACTTTCATTCGAATCAATTAGCTTTGATGAATGCATTTGACTTTCATTTGATTCAAAAAGCTCTGTTTGAATGTGTTTGACTTTCATTTGATTCAATTAGTTTTGCTTGAATGTGTTTGACTTTCATTTGATTAAATTAGCTTTGTTTAATTGTGTTTGACTTTTATTTGATTCAATTAGCTTTGTAGAATGCATTAGACTTTAATTTGAATCAAAAAGCTTTGGTTGACTGTGTTTGACTTTAGTTTGATTCAATAAGCTTTATCGAATGAATTTGACTTTTATTTGATTCAAAAAGCTCTGTTGAATGTGTTTCACTTTTATTTGATTCAATTAGCTTTGCTTGAATGTGTTTGACTTTCATTTGATTAAATTAGCTTTGTTGAATGCATTTGACTTTCATTTGATTTAGAAAGCTTTGTTTGAAAGTGTTTGACATGCATTTGATTTAACTAGCTTTGTTTGAACGTGTTTGACTTTAATTTGATTCATAAACCTTGGTTTGAATGTGTTTGGCTTTCATTTGATTCAACTTGCTTTGTTTAAATGTGTTTGACTTTCATTTGATTCAATCAGCTTTGTTTGAACGTGTTTGACTTTCATTTGATTCAATTAGCTTTGAAGAATGCATTTGACTTTAATTTGATTAAATTAGCTTTGTTGAATGCATTAAACTTTAATTTGAATCAAAAAGCTTTGGTTCACTGTGTTTGACTTTCATTTGATTCAATTAGCTTTATTGAATGCATTTGACTTTCATTTGATTCAAAAAGATTTGTTTGAATGTGTGTTTACTTTCATTTGATTCAATTAGCTTTGCTTGAATGTGTTTGACTTTCATTTGATTAAATTAGCTTTATTGAATGCATTTAACTTTTATTTGATTAAAAAAGATTTGGTTGAATGTGTTTGACTTTCATTAGATTCAATTAGATTTGTTTGAATGTGTTTGACTTCATTTGATTCAATTAGCTTTGTTGAATGCATCAGACTTTAATTTGGTTCAAAAAGCTTTTTTTGAATGTGTTTGATTATCATTTGATTCAATTAGCTTTGTTTGAATGTGTTTGACTTTTATTTGATTCAAAAAGCTTTGTTTGAACGTGTTTGACTTTCATTTTATTCAATTAGCTTTGTTTAAATGTGTTTGACTTTCATTTGATTCAATTAGCTTTGTACAATGCATTTGACTTTCATTTGATTTAATTAGCTTTATTGAATGTATTTGACTTTCATTTTATTCCGAAAGCTTTGTTTGAATGTGTTTTATTTTCATTTGATTTAATTAGCTTTGTTTAAATGTGTTTGACTTTTATTTGATTCAAAAAGCTTTGTTTGAATGTGTTTGACTTTCATTTGATTCAATTAGCTTTGTTTGAATGTGTTTGACTTTGATTTGATTCTTTTATCTTTGTAGAATGCATTTGACTTTAATTTGATTCAAAAAGCTTTATTTGAATGTGTTTGACTTTCATTCGAATCAATTAGCTTTGATGAATGCATTTGACTTTCATTTGATTCAAAAAGCCCTGTTTGAATGTGTTTGACTTTTATTTAATTCAATTAGCTTTGCTTGAATGTGTTTGACTTTCATTTGATTTAATTAGCTTTGTTTAATTGCGTTTGACTTTTATTTGATTCAATTAGCTTTGTAGAATGCATTAGACTTTAATTTGAATCAAAAAGCTTTAGTTGACTGTGTTTGACTTTCGTTTGATTCAATTAGCTTTATTGAATGCATTTGACTTTTATTTGATTCAAAAAACTCTATTTGAATGTGTTTCACTTTCAATTGATTCAATTAGCTTTGCTTGAATGTGTTTTACTTTCATTTGATTAAATTATCTTTATTGAATGCATTTGACTTTCATTTGATATAGAAAGCTTTGTTTGAAAGTGTTTGACTTGCATTTGATTTAATTAGCTTTGTTTGAATGTGTTTGACTTTAATTTGATTCAAAAAGCTTTGTTTGAATGTGTTTGACTTTCATTTGATTCAACTAGCTTTGTTTGAATGTGTTTGACTTTCATTGGATTCAATTAGATTTGTTTGAATGTGTTTGACTTTCATTTGATTCAATTACATTTGTTGAATGCATTTGACTTTAATTTGATTCAAAAGCTTTTTTTAATGTGTTTGATTATCATTTGATTCAAATAGCTTTGATTGAATTTGTTTGACTTTTATTTGATTCAAAAAGCTTTGTTTGAACGTGTTTGACTTTCATTTTATTCAATTAGTTTTGTTTGAATGTGTTTGACTTTAATTTGATTCAATTAGCTTTGTACAATGCATTTGAATTTCATTTGATTAAATTAGCTTTGTTGAATGCATTAGACTTTAATTTGAATCAAAAAGCTTTGGTTCACTGTGTTTGACTTTCATTTGATTCAATTAGCTTTATTGAATGCATTTGACTTTCATTTGATTCAAAAAGATTTGTTTGAATGTGTTTGACTTTCATTGGATTCAATTAGATTTGTTTGAATGTGTTCGACTTTAATTTGATTCAAATAGCTTTGTTAAATGCATTAGACTTTACTTTGATTCAAAAAGCTTTTTTTGAATGTGTTTGATTATCATTTGATTCAATTAGCTTTGATTGAATTTGTTTGACTTTTATTTGATTCAAAAAGCTTTGTTTGAACGTGTTTGACTTTCATTTTATTCAATTATCTTTGTTTGAATGTGTTTGACTTTTATTTAATTTAATTAGCTTTGTACAATGCATTTGAATTTCATTTGATTAAATTAGCTTTGTTGAACGCATTAGACTTTAATTTGAATCAAAAAGCTTTGGTTCACTGTGTTTGACTTTCATTTGATTCAATTAGCTTTATTGAATGCATTTGACTTTCATTTGATTCAAAAAGATTTGTTTGAATGTGTTTTAGTTTCATTTTATTCAATTAGCTTTGCTTGAATGTGTTTGACTTTTATTTGATTAAATTAGCTTTATTGAATGCATTTGACTTTCATTTGATTCAAAAAAATTTGTTTGAATGTGTTTGACTTTCATTGGATTCAATTAGATTTGTTTGAATGTGTTTGAATTTCATTTGATTCAATTAGCTTTGTTGAATGCATTATTAGACTTTAATTTTATTCAAAAAGCTCTGTTTGAATGTGTTTGACTTTCCTTTGATTCAATTAGCTTTGCTTCAACGTATTTGACTTTCATTTGATTAAATTAGCTTTTTTTAATTGTGTTTGTCTTTTATTTGATTCAATTAGCTTTGTAGAATGCATTAGAATTTAATTTGAATCAAAAAACTTTGGTTGACTGTGTTTGACTTTCGTTTGATTCAATTAGCTTTATTGAATGTATTTGACTTTTATTTGATTCACAAAACCCCTGTTTGAATGTGTTTCACTTCCATTTGATTCAATTAGCTTTGCTTGAATATGTTTGACTTTCATTTGATTAAATTATCTTTGTTGAATGCATTTCACTTTCATTTGATTTAGAAAGTTTTGTTTGAAAGAGTTTGACTTTCATTTGATTAAATTAGCTTTATTGAATGCATTTGACTTTCATTTGATTCAAAAAGCTTTATTTGAACGTGTTTGTCTTTCATTTTATTCAATTAGCTTTGTTTGAATGTGTTTGACTTTCATTTGATTCAATTAGCTTTGTACAATGAATTTGAATTTCATTTGATTAAATTAGCTTTGTTGAATGCATTAGACTTTAATTTGAATCAAAAAGCTTTGGTTCAATGTGTTTGACTTTCATTTAATTCAATTAGCTTTATTGAATTCATTTGACTTTCATTTGATTCAAAAAGATTTGTTTGAATGTGTTTTACTTTCATTTGATTCAATTAGCTTTGCTTGAATGTGTTTGACTTTAATTTGATTAAATTAGCTTTCTCGAATGCATTTGACTTTCATTTGATTCAAAAAGATTTGTTTGAATGTGTTTGACTTTCATTGGATTCAATTAGATTTGTTTGAATGTGTTTGACTTTCATTTGATTCAATTAGCTTTGTTGAATGCATTAGACTTTAATTTGAATCAAAAAGCTTTGGTTCACTGTGTTTGACTTTCATTTGATTCAATTAGCTTTATTGAATTCATTTGACTTTCATTTGATTCAAAAAGATTTGTTTGAATGTGTTTTACTTTCATTTGATTCAATTAGCTTTGCTTGAATGTGTTTGACTTTAATTTGATTAAATTAGCTTTATCGAATGCATTTGACTTTCATTGGATTCAATTAGATTTCTTTGAATGTGATTGACTTTCATTGGATTCAATTAGCTTTTTTTTAATGTGTTTAATTATCATTTGATTCAATTAGCTTTGATTGAATGTGTTTGACTTTTATTTGATTCAAAAAGCTTTGGTTGAACGTGTTTGACTATCATTTTATTCAATTAGCTTTATTGAATGCATTTGACTTTCATTTGATTTAAAAAGATTTGTTTAAATGTGTTTTACTTTCATTTGATTCAATTAGCTTTGCTTAAATGTGTTTGACTTTCATTTGTTTTAATTAGCTTTATCGAATGCATTTGACTTTCATTTGATTCAAAAAGATTTGTTTGAATGTGTTTGACTTTCATTGGATTCAATTAGATTTCTTTGAATGTGATTGACTTTCATTGGATTCAATTAGCTTTTTTTGAATGTGTTTAATTATCATTTGATTCAATTAGCTTTGATTGAATGTGTTTGACTTTCATTTGATTCAAAAAGCTTTGTTTGAACGTGTTTGACTATCATTTTATTCAATTAGCTTTGTTTGAACGTGTTTGACTTTCATTTGATTCAATTAACTTTGTACAATACATTGTACTTTGATTTGATTAAATTAGTTTTGTTGAATGCATTAAACTTTAATTTCAATCAAAAAGCTTTGGTTCACTGTGTTTGACTTTCATTTGATTCAATTAGCTTTATTGAATGCATTTGACTTTCATTTGATTTAAAAAGATATGTTTAAATTTGTTTTACTTTCATTTGATTCAATTAGCTTTGCTTGAATGTGTTTGACTTTCATTTGATTAAATTAGCTTTATTAAATGCATTTGACTTTCATTTGATTCAAAAAAATTTGTTTGAATGTGTTTGACTTTTATTGGATTCAATTAGATTTGTTTGAATGTGTTTGACTTTCATTTGATTCAATTAGCTTTGTTGAATGCATTATTAGACTTTAATTTTATTCAAAAAGCTCTGTTTGAATGTGTTTGACTTTCCTTTGATTCAATTAGCTTTGCTTAAATGTATTTGACTTTCATTTGATTAAATTAGCTTTCTTTAATTGTGTTTGTCTTTTATTTGATTCAATTAGCTTTGTAGAATGCATTAGACTTTAATTTGAATCAAAAAGCTTTGGTTGACTGTGTTTGACTTTAGTTTGATTCAATAAGCTTTATTGAATGCATTTGACTTTTATTTGATTCAAAAAGCTCTGTTGAATGTGTTTCACTTTTATTTGATTCAATTAGCTTTGCTTGAATGTGTTTGACTTTCATTTGATTAAATTAGCTTTGTTGAATGCATTTGACTTTCGTTTGATTTATGAAGCTTTGTTTGAAAGTGTTTGACATGCATTTGATTTAATTAGCTTTGTTTGAACGTGTTTGACTTTAATTTGATTCAAAAACCTTTGTTTGAATGTGTTTGACTTTCATTTGATTCAACTTGCTTTGTTTAAATGTGTTTGACTTTCATTTGATTCAATCAGCTTTGTTTGAATGTGTTTGACTTTCATTTGATTCAATTAGCTTTGAAGAATGCATTTGACTTTCATTTGATTAAATTAGCTTTGTTGAATGCATTAAACTTTAATTTGAATCAAAAAGCTTTGGTTCAATGTGTTTGACTTTCATTTGATTCAATTAGCTTTATTGAATGCATTTGACTTTCAATTGATTCAAAAAGATTTATTTGAATGTGTGTTTACTTTCATTTGATTCAATTAGCTTTGCTTGAATGTGTTTGACTTTCATTTGATTAAATTAGCTTTATTGAATGCATTTAACTTTTATTTGATTAAAAAAGATTTGGTTGAATGTGTTTGACTTTCATTAGATTCAATTAGATTTGTTTGAATGTGTTTGACTTCATTTGATTCAATTAGCTTTGTTGAATGCATCAGACTTTAATTTGGTTCAAAAAGCTTTTTTTGAATGTGTTTGATTATCATTTGATTCAATTAGCTTTGTTTGAATGTGTTTGACTTTTATTTGATTCAATTAGCTTTGCTTGAATGTGTTTGACTTTCATTTGATTAAATTAGCTTTATTGAATGCATTTAACTTTTATTTAATTCAAAAAGATTTGGTTGAATGTGTTTGACTTTCATTAGATTCAATTAGATTTGTTTGAATGTGTTTGTCTTTCATTTGATTCAATTAGCTTTGTTGAATGCATCAGACTTTATTTTGATTCAAAAAGCTTTTTTTGAATGTGTTTGATTATCATTTGATTCAATTAGCTTTGTTTGAATGTGTTTGACTTTTTTTTGATTCAAAAAGCTTTGTTTGAACGTGTTTGACTTTCATTTTATTCAATTAGCTTTGTTTAATTTAGTTTGAATTCCATTTGATTCAATTAGCTTTGTACAATGCATTTGACTTTCATTTGATTTAATTAGCTTTATTGAAAGTATTTGACTTTCATTTGATTCCGAAAGCTTTGTTTGAATTTGTTTTATTTTCATTTGATTTAATTAGCTTTGTTTAAATGTGTTTGACTTTTATTTGATTCAAAAAGCTTTATTTGAATGTGTTTGACTTTCATTTGATTCAATTAGCTTTGTTTGAATGTGTTTGACTTTTATTTGATTCTTTTAGCTTTCTAGAATGCATTTGACTTTAATTTGATTCAAAAAGCTTTATTTGAATGTGTTTTACTTTCATTCGAATCAATTAGCTTTGATGAATGCATTTGACTTTCATTTGATTCAAAAAGCTCTGTTTGAATGTGTTTTTCTTTCATTTGATTCAATTAGTTTTGCTTGAATGTGTTTGACTTTCATTTGATTAAATTAGCTTTGTCTAATTGTGTTTGACTTTTATTTGATTCAATTAGCTTTGTAGAATGCATTAGACTTTAATTTGAATCAAAAAGCTTTGGTTGACTGTGTTTGACTTTAGTTTGATTCAATAAGCTTTATCGAATGAATTTGACTTTTATTTGATTCAAAAAGCTCTGTTGAATGTGTTTCACTTTTATTTGATTCAATTAGCTTTGCTTGAATGTGTTTGACTTTCATTTGATTAAATTAGCTTTGTTGAATGCATTTGACTTTCATTTGATTTAGAAAGCTTTGTTTGAAAGTGTTTGACATGCATTTGATTTAACTAGCTTTGTTTGAACGTGTTTGACTTTAATTTGATTCATAAACCTTGGTTTGAATGTGTTTGGCTTTCATTTGATTCAACTTGCTTTGTTTAAATGTGTTTGACTTTCATTTGATTCAATCAGCTTTGTTTGAACGTGTTTGAATTTCATTTGATTCAATTAGCTTTGAAGAATGCATTTGACTTTAATTTGATTAAATTAGCTTTGTTGAATGCATTAAACTTTAATTTGAATCAAAAAGCTTTGGTTCACTGTGTTTGACTTTCATTTGATTCAATTAGCTTTATTGAATGCATTTGACTTTCATTTGATTCAAAAAGATTTGTTTGAATGTGTGTTTACTTTCATTTGATTCAATTAGCTTTGCTTGAATGTGTTTGACTTTCATTTGATTAAATTAGCTTTATTGAATGCATTTAACTTTTATTTGATTAAAAAAGATTTGGTTGAATGTGTTTGACTTTCATTAGATTCAATTAGATTTGTTTGAATGTGTTTGACTTCATTTGATTCAATTAGCTTTGTTGAATGCATCAGACTTTAATTTGGTTCAAAAAGCTTTTTTTGAATGTGTTTGATTATCATTTGATTCAATTAGCTTTGTTTGAATGTGTTTGACTTTTATTTGATTCAAAAAGCTTTGTTTGAACGTGTTTGACTTTCATTTTATTCAATTAGCTTTGTTTAAATGTGTTTGACTTTCATTTGATTCAATTAGCTTTGTACAATGCATTTGACTTTCATTTGATTTAATTAGCTTTATTGAATGTATTTGACTTTCATTTTATTCCGAAAGCTTTGTTTGAATGTGTTTTATTTTCATTTGATTTAATTAGCTTTGTTTAAATGTGTTTGACTTTTATTTGATTCAAAAAGCTTTGTTTGAATGTGTTTGACTTTCATTTGATTCAATTAGCTTTGAAGAATGCATTTGACTTTAATTTGATTAAATTAGTTTTGTTGAATGCATTAAACTTTAATTTGAATCAAAAAGCTTTGGTTCACTGTGTTTGACTTTCATTTGATTCAATTAGCTTTATTGAATGCATTTGACTTTCATTTGATTTAAAAAGATTTGTTTAAATTTGTTTTACTTTCATTTGATTCAATTAGCTTTGCTTGAATGTGTTTGACTTTCATTTGATTAAATTAGCTTTATTAAATGCATTTGACTTTCATTTGATTCAAAAAAATTTGTTTGAATGTGTTTGACTTTCATTGGATTCAATTAGATTTGTTTGAATGTGTTTGACTTTCATTTGATTCAATTAGCTTTGTTGAATGCATTATTAGACTTTAATTTTATTCAAAAAGCTCTGTTTGAATGTGTTTGACTTTCCTTTGATTCAATTAGCTTTGCTTCAACGTATTTGACTTTCATTTGATTAAATTAGCTTTTTTTAATTGTGTTTGTCTTTTATTTGATTCAATTAGCTTTGTAGAATGCATTAGAATTTAATTTGAATCAAAAAACTTTGGTTGACTGTGTTTGACTTTCGTTTGATTCAATTAGCTTTATTGAATGTATTTGACTTTTATTTGATTCACAAAACCCCTGTTTGAATGTGTTTCACTTCCATTTGATTCAATTAGCTTTGCTTGAATATGTTTGACTTTCATTTGATTAAATTATCTTTGTTGAATGCATTTCACTTTCATTTGATTTAGAAAGCTTTGTTTGAAAGAGTTTGACTTTCATTTGATTAAATTAGCTTTATTGAATGCATTTGACTTTCATTTGATTCAAAAAGCTTTATTTGAACGTGTTTGTCTTTCATTTTATTCAATTAGCTTTGTTTGAATGTGTTTGACTTTCATTTGATTCAATTAGCTTTGTACAATGAATTTGAATTTCATTTGATTAAATTAGCTTTGTTGAATGCATTAGACTTTAATTTGAATCAAAAAGCTTTGGTTCAATGTGTTTGACTTTCATTTAATTCAATTAGCTTTATTGAATTCATTTGACTTTCATTTGATTCAAAAAGATTTGTTTGAATGTGTTTTACTTTCATTTGATTCAATTAGCTTTGCTTGAATGTGTTTGACTTTAATTTGATTAAATTAGCTTTCTCGAATGCATTTGACTTTCATTTGATTCAAAAAGATTTGTTTGGATGTGTTTGACTTTCATTGGATTCAATTAGATTTGTTTGAATGTGTTTGACTTTCATTTGATTCAATTAGCTTTGTTGAATGCATTAGACTTTAATTTGAATCAAAAAGCTTTGGTTCACTGTGTTTGACTTTCATTTGATTCAATTAGCTTTATTGAATTCATTTGACTTTCATTTGATTCAAAAAGATTTGTTTGAATGTGTTTTACTTTCATTTGATTCAATTAGCTTTGCTTGAATGTGTTTGACTTTAATTTGATTAAATTAGCTTTATCGAATGCATTTGACTTTCATTGGATTCAATTAGATTTCTTTGAATGTGATTGACTTTCATTGGATTCAATTAGCTTTTTTTTAATGTGTTTAATTATCATTTGATTCAATTAGCTTTGATTGAATGTGTTTGACTTTCATTTGATTCAATAAGCTTTGGTTGAACGTGTTTGACTATCATTTTATTCAATTAGCTTTATTGAATGCATTTGACTTTCATTTGATTTAAAAAGATTTGTTTAAATGTGTTTTACTTTCATTTGATTCAATTAGCTTTGCTTAAATGTGTTTGACTTTCATTTGTTTTAATTAGCTTTATCGAATGCATTTGACTTTCATTTGATTCAAAATGATTTGTTTGAATGTGTTTGACTTTCATTGGATTCAATTAGATTTCTTTGAATGTGATTGACTTTCATTGGATTCAATTAGCTTTTTTTGAATGTGTTTAATTATCATTTGATTCAATTAGCTTTGATTGAATGTGTTTGACTTTCATTTGATTCAAAAAGCTTTGTTTGAACGTGTTTGACTATCATTTTATTCAATTAGCTTTGTTTGAACGTGTTTGACTTTCATTTGATTCAATTAACTTTGTACAATACATTGTACTTTGATTTGATTAAATTAGTTTTGTTGAATGCATTAAACTTTAATTTCAATCAAAAAGCTTTGGTTCACTGTGTTTGACTTTCATTTGATTCAATTAGCTTTATTGAATGCATTTGACTTTCATTTGATTTAAAAAGATATGTTTAAATTTGTTTTACTTTCATTTGATTCAATTAGCTTTGCTTGAATGTGTTTGACTTTCATTTGATTAAATTAGCTTTATTAAATGCATTTGACTTTCATTTGATTCAAAAAAATTTGTTTGAATGTGTTTGACTTTCATTGGATTCAATTAGATTTGTTTGAATGTGTTTGACTTTCATTTGATTCAATTAGCTTTGTTGAATGCATTATTAGACTTTAATTTTATTCAAAAAGCTCTGTTTGAATGTGTTTGACTTTCCTTTGATTCAATTAGCTTTGCTTAAATGTATTTGACTTTCATTTGATTAAATTAGCTTTCTTTAATTGTGTTTGTCTTTTATTTGATTCAATTAGCTTTGTAGAATGCATTAGACTTTAATTTGAATCAAAAAGCTTTGGTTGACTGTGTTTGACTTTAGTTTGATTCAATAAGCTTTATTGAATGCATTTGACTTTTATTTGATTCAAAAAGCTCTGTTGAATGTGTTTCACTTTTATTTGATTCAATTAGCTTTGCTTGAATGTGTTTGACTTTCATTTGATTAAATTAGCTTTGTTGAATGCATTTGACTTTCGTTTGATTTATGAAGCTTTGTTTGAAAGTGTTTGACAAGCATTTGATTTAATTAGCTTTGTTTGAACGTGTTTGACTTTAATTTGATTCAAAAACCTTTGTTTGAATGTGTTTGACTTTCATTTGATTCAACTTGCTTTGTTTAAATGTGTTTGACTTTCATTTGATTCAATCAGCTTTGTTTGAATGTGTTTGACTTTCATTTGATTCAATTAGCTTTGAAGAATGCATTTGACTTTCATTTGATTAAATTAGCTTTGTTGAATGCATTAAACTTTAATTTGAATCAAAAAACTTTGGTTCAATGTGTTTGACTTTCATTTGATTCAATTAGCTTTATTGAATGCATTTGACTTTCAATTGATTCAAAAAGATTTATTTGAATGTGTGTTTACTTTCATTTGATTCAATTAGCTTTGCTTGAATGTGTTTGACTTTCATTTGATTAAATTAGCTTTATTGAATGCATTTAACTTTTATTTGATTAAAAAAGATTTGGTTGAATGTGTTTGACTTTCATTAGATTCAATTAGATTTGTTTGAATGTGTTTGACTTCATTTGATTCAATTAGCTTTGTTGAATGCATCAGACTTTAATTTGGTTCAAAAAGCTCTTTTTGAATGTGTTTGATTATCATTTGATTCAATTAGCTTTGTTTGAATGTGTTTGACTTTTATTTGATTCAATTAGCTTTGCTTGAATGTGTTTGACTTTCATTTGATTAAATTAGCTTTATTGAATGCATTTAACTTTTATTTGATTCAAAAAGATTTGGTTGAATGTGTTTGACTTTCATTAGATTCAATTAGATTTGTTTGAATGTGTTTGTCTTTCATTTGATTCAATTAGCTTTGTTGAATGCATCAGACTTTATTTTGATTCAAAAAGCTTTTTTTGAATGTGTTTGATTATCATTTGATTCAATTAGCTTTGTTTGAATGTGTTTGACTTTTTTTTGATTCAAAAAGCTTTGTTTGAACGTGTTTGACTTTCATTTTATTCAATTAGCTTTGTTTAATTTAGTTTGAATTCCATTTGATTCAATTAGCTTTGTACAATGCATTTGACTTTCATTTGATTTAATTAGCTTTATTGAAAGTATTTGACTTTCATTTGATTCCGAAAGCTTTGTTTGAATTTGTTTTATTTTCATTTGATTTAATTAGCTTTGTTTAAATGTGTTTGACTTTTATTTGATTCAAAAAGCTTTATTTGAATGTGTTTGACTTTCATTTGATTCAATTAGCTTTGTTTGAATGTGTTTGACTTTTATTTGATTCTTTTAGCTTTCTAGAATGCATTTGACTTTAATTTGATTCAAAAAGCTTTATTTGAATGTGTTTTACTTTCATTCGAATCAATTAGCTTTGATGAATGCATTTGACTTTCATTTGATTCAAAAAGCTCTGTTTGAATGTGTTTGACTTTCATTTGATTCAATTAGTTTTGCTTGAATGTGTTTGACTTTCATTTGATTAAATTAGCTTTGTTTAATTGTGTTTGACTTTTATTTGATTCAATTAGCTTTGTAGAATGCATTAGACTTTAATTTGAATCAAAAAGCTTTGGTTGACTGTGTTTGACTTTAGTTTGATTCAATAAGCTTTATCGAATGAATTTGACTTTTATTTGATTCAAAAAGCTCTGTTGAATGTGTTTCACTTTTATTTGATTCAATTAGCTTTGCTTGAATGTGTTTGACTTTCATTTGATTAAATTAGCTTTGTTGAATGCATTTGACTTTCATTTGATTTAGAAAGCTTTGTTTGAAAGTGTTTGACATGCATTTGATTTAACTAGCTTTGTTTGAACGTGTTTGACTTTAATTTGATTCATAAACCTTGGTTTGAATGTGTTTGGCTTTCATTTGATTCAACTTGCTTTGTTTAAATGTGTTTGACTTTCATTTGATTCAATCAGCTTTGTTTGAACGTGTTTGACTTTCATTTGATTCAATTAGCTTTGAAGAATGCATTTGACTTTAATTTGATTAAATTAGCTTTGTTGAATGCATTAAACTTTAATTTGAATCAAAAAGCTTTGGTTCACTATGTTTGACTTTCATTTGATTCAATTAGCTTTATTGAATGCATTTGACTTTCATTTGATTCAAAAAGATTTGTTTGAATGTGTGTTTACTTTCATTTGATTCAATTAGCTTTGCTTGAATGTGTTTGACTTTCATTTGATTAAATTAGCTTTATTGAATGCATTTAACTTTTATTTGATTAAAAAAGATTTGGTTGAATGTGTTTGACTTTCATTAGATTCAATTAGATTTGTTTGAATGTGTTTGACTTCATTTGATTCAATTAGCTTTGTTGAATGCATCAGACTTTAATTTGGTTCAAAAAGCTTTTTTTGAATGTGTTTGATTATCATTTGATTCAATTAGCTTTGTTTGAATGTGTTTGACTTTTATTTGATTCAAAAAGCTTTGTTTGAACGTGTTTGACTTTCATTTTATTCAATTAGCTTTGTTTAAATGTGTTTGACTTTCATTTGATTCAATTAGCTTTGTACAATGCATTTGACTTTCATTTGATTTAATTAGCTTTATTGAATGTATTTGACTTTCATTTTATTCCGAAAGCTTTGTTTGAATGTGTTTTATTTTCATTTGATTTAATTAGCTTTATTTAAATGTGTTTGACTTTTATTTGATTCAAAAAGCTTTGTTTGAATGTGTTTGACTTTCATTTGATTCAATTAGCTTTGTTTGAATGTGTTTGACTTTGATTTAATTTAATTAGCTTTGTACAATGCATTTGAATTTCATTTGATTAAATTAGCTTTGTTGAACGCATTAGACTTTAATTTGAATCAAAAAGCTTTGGTTCACTGTGTTTGACTTTCATTTGATTCAATTAGCTTTATTGAATGCATTTGACTTTCATTTGATTCAAAAAGATTTGTTTGAATGTGTTTTAGTTTCATTTTATTCAATTAGCTTTGCTTTAATGTGTTTGACTTTCATTTGATTAAATTAGCTTTATTAAATGCATTTGACTTTCATTTGATTCAAAAAAATTTGTTTGAATGTGTTTGACTTTCATTGGATTCAATTAGATTTCTTTGAATGTGATTGACTTTCATTGGATTCAATTAGCTTTTTTTGAATGTGTTTAATTATCATTTGATTCAATTAGCTTTGATTGAATGTGTTTGACTTTCATTTGATTCAAAAAGCTTTGTTTGAACGTGTTTGACTATCATTTTATTCAATTAGCTTTGTTTGAACGTGTTTGACTTTCATTTGATTCAATTAACTTTGTACAATACATTGTACTTTGATTTGATTAAATTAGTTTTGTTGAATGCATTAAACTTTAATTTCAATCAAAAAGCTTTGGTTCACTGTGTTTGACTTTCATTTGATTCAATTAGCTTTATTGAATGCATTTGACTTTCATTTGATTTAAAAAGATATGTTTAAATTTGTTTTACTTTCATTTGATTCAATTAGCTTTGCTTGAATGTGTTTGACTTTCATTTGATTAAATTAGCTTTATTAAATGCATTTGACTTTCATTTGATTCAAAAAAATTTGTTTGAATGTGTTTGACTTTCATTGGATTCAATTAGATTTGTTTGAATGTGTTTGACTTTCATTTGATTCAATTAGCTTTGTTGAATGCATTATTAGACTTTAATTTTATTCAAAAAGCTCTGTTTGAATGTGTTTGACTTTCCTTTGATTCAATTAGCTTTGCTTAAATGTATTTGACTTTCATTTGATTAAATTAGCTTTCTTTAATTGTGTTTGTCTTTTATTTGATTCAATTAGCTTTGTAGAATGCATTAGACTTTAATTTGAATCAAAAAGCTTTGGTTGACTGTGTTTGACTTTAGTTTGATTCAATAAGCTTTATTGAATGCATTTGACTTTTATTTGATTCAAAAAGCTCTGTTGAATGTGTTTCACTTTTATTTGATTCAATTAGCTTTGCTTGAATGTGTTTGACTTTCATTTGATTAAATTAGCTTTGTTGAATGCATTTGACTTTCGTTTGATTTATGAAGCTTTGTTTGAAAGTGTTTGACATGCATTTGATTTAATTAGCTTTGTTTGAACGTGTTTGACTTTAATTTGATTCAAAAACCTTTGTTTGAATGTGTTTGACTTTCATTTGATTCAACTTGCTTTGTTTAAATGTGTTTGACTTTCATTTGATTCAATCAGCTTTGTTTGAATGTGTTTGACTTTCATTTGATTCAATTAGCTTTGAAGAATGCATTTGACTTTCATTTGATTAAATTAGCTTTGTTGAATGCATTAAACTTTAATTTGAATCAAAAAGCTTTGGTTCAATGTGTTTGACTTTCATTTGATTCAATTAGCTTTATTGAATGCATTTGACTTTCAATTGATTCAAAAAGATTTATTTGAATGTGTGTTTACTTTCATTTGATTCAATTAGCTTTGCTTGAATGTGTTTGACTTTCATTTGATTAAATTAGCTTTATTGAATGCATTTAACTTTTATTTGATTAAAAAAGATTTGGTTGAATGTGTTTGACTTTCATTAGATTCAATTAGATTTGTTTGAATGTGTTTGACTTCATTTGATTCAATTAGCTTTGTTGAATGCATCAGACTTTAATTTGGTTCAAAAAGCTTTTTTTGAATGTGTTTGATTATCATTTGATTCAATTAGCTTTGTTTGAATGTGTTTGACTTTTATTTGATTCAAAAAGCTTTGTTTGAACGTGTTTGACTTTCATTTTATTCAATTAGCTTTGTTTAAATGTGTTTGACTTTCATTTGATTCAATTAGCTTTGTACAATGCATTTGACTTTCATTTGATTTAATTAGCTTTATTGAATGTATTTGACTTTCATTTTATTCCGAAAGCTTTGTTTGAATGTGTTTTATTTTCATTTGATTTAATTAGCTTTGTTTAAATGTGTTTGACTTTTATTTGATTCAAAAAGCTTTGTTTGAATGTGTTTGACTTTCATTTGATTCAATTAGCTTTGTTTGAATGTGTTTGACTTTGATTTAATTTAATTAGCTTTGTACAATGCATTTGAATTTCATTTGATTAAATTAGCTTTGTTGAACGCATTAGACTTTAATTTGAATCAAAAAGCTTTGGTTCACTGTGTTTGACTTTCATTTGATTCAATTAGCTTTATTGAATGCATTTGACTTTCATTTGATTCAAAAAGATTTGTTTGAATGTGTTTTAGTTTCATTTTATTCAATTAGCTTTGCTTTAATGTGTTTGACTTTCATTTGATTAAATTAGCTTTATTAAATGCATTTGACTTTCATTTGATTCAAAAAAATTTGTTTGAATGTGTTTGACTTTCATTGGATTCAATTAGATTTCTTTGAATGTGATTGACTTTCATTGGATTCAATTAGCTTTTTTTGAATGTGTTTAATTATCATTTGATTCAATTAGCTTTGATTGAATGTGTTTGACTTTCATTTGATTCAAAAAGCTTTGTTTGAACGTGTTTGACTATCATTTTATTCAATTAGCTTTGTTTGAACGTGTTTGACTTTCATTTGATTCAATTAACTTTGTACAATACATTGTACTTTGATTTGATTAAATTAGTTTTGTTGAATGCATTAAACTTTAATTTCAATCAAAAAGCTTTGGTTCACTGTGTTTGACTTTCATTTGATTCAATTAGCTTTATTGAATGCATTTGACTTTCATTTGATTTAAAAAGATATGTTTAAATTTGTTTTACTTTCATTTGATTCAATTAGCTTTGCTTGAATGTGTTTGACTTTCATTTGATTAAATTAGCTTTATTAAATGCATTTGACTTTCATTTGATTCAAAAAAATTTGTTTGAATGTGTTTGACTTTCATTGGATTCAATTAGATTTGTTTGAATGTGTTTGACTTTCATTTGATTCAATTAGCTTTGTTGAATGCATTATTAGACTTTAATTTTATTCAAAAAGCTCTGTTTGAATGTGTTTGACTTTCCTTTGATTCAATTAGCTTTGCTTAAATGTATTTGACTTTCATTTGATTAAATTAGCTTTCTTTAATTGTGTTTGTCTTTTATTTGATTCAATTAGCTTTGTAGAATGCATTAGACTTTAATTTGAATCAAAAAGCTTTGGTTGACTGTGTTTGACTTTAGTTTGATTCAATAAGCTTTATTGAATGCATTTGACTTTTATTTGATTCAAAAAGCTCTGTTGAATGTGTTTCACTTTTATTTGATTCAATTAGCTTTGCTTGAATGTGTTTGACTTTCATTTGATTAAATTAGCTTTGTTGAATGCATTTGACTTTCGTTTGATTTATGAAGCTTTGTTTGAAAGTGTTTGACATGCATTTGATTTAATTAGCTTTGTTTGAACGTGTTTGACTTTAATTTGATTCAAAAACCTTTGTTTGAATGTGTTTGACTTTCATTTGATTCAACTTGCTTTGTTTAAATGTGTTTGACTTTCATTTGATTCAATCAGCTTTGTTTGAATGTGTTTGACTTTCATTTGATTCAATTAGCTTTGAAGAATGCATTTGACTTTCATTTGATTAAATTAGCTTTGTTGAATGCATTAAACTTTAATTTGAATCAAAAAGCTTTGGTTCAATGTGTTTGACTTTCATTTGATTCAATTAGCTTTATTGAATGCATTTGACTTTCAATTGATTCAAAAAGATTTATTTGAATGTGTGTTTACTTTCATTTGATTCAATTAGCTTTGCTTGAATGTGTTTGACTTTCATTTGATTAAATTAGCTTTATTGAATGCATTTAACTTTTATTTGATTCAAAAAGATTTGGTTGAATGTGTTTGACTTTCATTAGATTCAATTAGATTTGTTTGAATGTGTTTGTCTTTCATTTGATTCAATTAGCTTTGTTGAATGCATCAGACTTTATTTTGATTCAAAAAGCTTTTTTTGAATGTGTTTGATTATCATTTGATTCAATTAGCTTTGTTTGAATGTGTTTGACTTTTATTTGATTCAAAAAGCTTTGTTTGAACGTGTTTGACTTTCATTTTATTCAATTAGCTTTGTTTAATTTAGTTTGAATTCCATTTGATTCAATTAGCTTTGTACAATGCATTTGACTTTCATTTGATTTAATTAGCTTTATTGAAAGTATTTGACTTTCATTTGATTCCGAAAGCTTTGTTTGAATTTGTTTTATTTTCATTTGATTTAATTAGCTTTGTTTAAATGTGTTTGACTTTTATTTGATTCAAAAAGCTTTATTTGAATGTGTTTGACTTTCATTTGATTCAATTAGCTTTGTTTGAATGTGTTTGACTTTTATTTGATTCTTTTAGCTTTCTAGAATGCATTTGACTTTAATTTGATTCAAAAAGCTTTATTTGAATGTGTTTTACTTTCATTCGAATCAATTAGCTTTGATGAATGCATTTGACTTTCATTTGATTCAAAAAGCTCTGTTTGAATGTGTTTGACTTTCATTTGATTCAATTAGTTTTGCTTGAATGTGTTTGACTTTCATTTGATTAAATTAGCTTTGTTTAATTGTGTTTGACTTTTATTTGATTCAATTAGCTTTGTAGAATGCATTAGACTTTAATTTGAATCAAAAAGCTTTGGTTGACTGTGTTTGACTTTAGTTTGATTCAATAAGCTTTATCGAATGAATTTGACTTTTATTTGATTCAAAAAGCTCTGTTGAATGTGTTTCACTTTTATTTGATTCAATTAGCTTTGCTTGAATGTGTTTGACTTTCATTTGATTAAATTAGCTTTGTTGAATGCATTTGACTTTCATTTGATTTAGAAAGCTTTGTTTGAAAGTGTTTGACATGCATTTGATTTAACTAGCTTTGTTTGAACGTGTTTGACTTTAATTTGATTCATAAACCTTGGTTTGAATGTGTTTGGCTTTCATTTGATTCAACTTGCTTTGTTTAAATGTGTTTGACTTTCATTTGATTCAATCAGCTTTGTTTGAACGTGTTTGACTTTCATTTGATTCAATTAGCTTTGAAGAATGCATTTGACTTTAATTTGATTAAATTAGCTTTGTTGAATGCATTAAACTTTAATTTGAATCAAAAAGCTTTGGTTCACTGTGTTTGACTTTCATTTGATTCAATTAGCTTTATTGAATGCATTTGACTTTCATTTGATTCAAAAAGATTTGTTTGAATGTGTGTTTACTTTCATTTGATTCAATTAGCTTTGCTTGAATGTGTTTGACTTTCATTTGATTAAATTAGCTTTATTGAATGCATTTAACTTTTATTTGATTAAAAAAGATTTGGTTGAATGTGTTTGACTTTCATTAGATTCAATTAGATTTGTTTGAATGTGTTTGACTTCATTTGATTCAATTAGCTTTGTTGAATGCATCAGACTTTAATTTGGTTCAAAAAGCTTTTTTTGAATGTGTTTGATTATCATTTGATTCAATTAGCTTTGTTTGAATGTGTTTGACTTTTATTTGATTCAAAAAGCTTTGTTTGAACGTGTTTGACTTTCATTTTATTCAATTAGCTTTGTTTAAATGTGTTTGACTTTCATTTGATTCAATTAGCTTTGTACAATGCATTTGACTTTCATTTGATTTAATTAGCTTTATTGAATGTATTTGACTTTCATTTTATTCCGAAAGCTTTGTTTGAATGTGTTTTATTTTCATTTGATTTAATTAGCTTTGTTTAAATGTGTTTGACTTTTATTTGATTCAAAAAGCTTTGTTTGAATGTGTTTGACTTTCATTTGATTCAATTAGCTTTGTTTGAATGTGTTTGACTTTGATTTGATTCTTTTATCTTTGTAGAATGCATTTGACTTTAATTTGATTCAAAAAGCTTTATTTGAATGTGTTTGACTTTCATTCGAATCAATTAGCTTTGATGAATGCATTTGACTTTCATTTGATTCAAAAAGCCCTGTTTGAATGTGTTTGACTTTTATTTAATTCAATTAGCTTTGCTTGAATGTGTTTGACTTTCATTTGATTTAATTAGCTTTGTTTAATTGCGTTTGACTTTTATTTGATTCAATTAGCTTTGTAGAATGCATTAGACTTTAATTTGAATCAAAAAGCTTTAGTTGACTGTGTTTGACTTTCGTTTGATTCAATTAGCTTTATTGAATGCATTTGACTTTTATTTGATTCAAAAAACTCTATTTGAATGTGTTTCACTTTCAATTGATTCAATTAGCTTTGCTTGAATGTGTTTGACTTTCATTTGATTAAATTATCTTTATTGAATGCATTTGACTTTCATTTGATATAAAAAGCTTTGTTTGAAAGTGTTTGACTTGCATTTGATTTAATTAGCTTTGTTTGAATTAGTTTGACTTTAATTTGATTCAAAAAGCTTTGTTTGAATGTGTTTGACTTTCATTTGATTCAACTAGCTTTGTTTGAATGTGTTTGACTTTCATTGGATTCAATTAGATTTGTTTGAATGTGTTTGACTTTCATTTGATTCAATTACATTTGTTGAATGCATTTGACTTTAATTTGATTCAAAAGCTTTTTTTAATGTGTTTGATTATCATTTGATTCAATTAGCTTTGATTGAATTTGTTTGACTTTTATTTGATTCAAAAAGCTTTGTTTGAACGTGTTTGACTTTCATTTTATTCAATTAGTTTTGTTTGAATGTGTTTGACTTTAATTTGATTCAATTAGCTTTGTACAATGCATTTGAATTTCATTTGATTAAATTAGCTTTGTTGAATGCATTAGACTTTAATTTGAATCAAAAAGCTTTGGTTCACTGTGTTTGACTTTCATTTGATTCAATTAGCTTTATTGAATGCATTTGACTTTCATTTGATTCAAAAAGATTTGTTTGAATGTGTTTGACTTTCATTGGATTCAATTAGATTTGTTTGAATGTGTTTGACTTTAATTTGATTCAATTAGCTTTGTTGAATGCATTAGACTTTACTTTGATTCAAAAAGCTTTTTTTGAATGTGTTTGATTATCATTTGATTCAATTAGCTTTGATTGAATTTGTTTGACTTTTATTTGATTCAAAAAGCTTTGTTTGAACGTGTTTGACTTTCATTTTATTTAATTATCTTTGTTTGAATGTGTTTGACTTTCATTTAATTTAATTAGCTTTGTACAATGCATTTGAATTTCATTTGATTAAATTAGCTTTGTTGAACGCATTAGACTTTAATTTGAATCAAAAAGCTTTGGTTCACTGTGTTTGACTTTCATTTGATTCAATTAGCTTTATTGAATGCATTTGACTTTCATTTGATTCAAAAAGATTTGTTTGAATGTGTTTTAGTTTCATTTTATTCAATTAGCTTTGCTTGAATGTGTTTGACTTTTATTTGATTAAATTAGCTTTATTGAATGCATTTGACTTTCATTTGATTTAAAAAAATTTGTTTGAATGTGTTTGACTTTCATTGGATTCAATTAGATTTGTTTGAATGTGTTTGAATTTCATTTGATTCAATTAGCTTTGTTGAATGCATTATTAGACTTTAATTTTATTCAAAAAGCTCTGTTTGAATGTGTTTGACTTTCCTTTGATTCAATTAGCTTTGCTTCAACGTATTTGACTTTCATTTGATTAAATTAGCTTTTTTTAATTGTGTTTGTCTTTTATTTGATTCAATTAGCTTTGTAGAATGCATTAGAATTTAATTTGAATCAAAAAACTTTGGTTGACTGTGTTTGACTTTCGTTTGATTCAATTAGCTTTATTGAATGTATTTGACTTTTATTTGATTCACAAAACCCCTGTTTGAATGTGTTTCACTTCCATTTGATTCAAATAGCTTTGCTTGAATATGTTTGACTTTCATTTGATTAAATTATCTTTGTTGAATGCATTTCACTTTCATTTGATTTAGAAAGCTTTGTTTGAAAGAGTTTGACTTTCATTTGATTAAATTAGCTTTATTGAATGCATTTGACTTTCATTTGATTCAAAAAGCTTTATTTGAACGTGTTTGTCTTTCATTTTATTCAATTAGCTTTGTTTGAATGTGTTTGACTTTCATTTGATTCAATTAGCTTTGTACAATGAATTTGAATTTCATTTGATTAAATTAGCTTTGTTGAATGCATTAGACTTTAATTTGAATCAAAAAGCTTTGGTTCAATGTGTTTGACTTTCATTTAATTCAATTAGCTTTATTAAATTCATTTGACTTTCATTTGATTCAAAAAGATTTGTTTGAATGTGTTTTACTTTCATTTGATTCAATTAGCTTTGCTTGAATGTGTTTGACTTTAATTTGATTAAATTAGCTTTCTCGAATGCATTTGACTTTCATTTGATTCAAAAAGATTTGTTTGAATGTGTTTGACTTTCATTGGATTCAATTAGATTTGTTTGAATGTGTTTGACTTTCATTTGATTCAATTAGCTTTGTTGAATGCATTAGACTTTAATTTGAATCAAAAAGCTTTGGTTCACTGTGTTTGACTTTCATTTGATTCAATTAGCTTTATTGAATTCATTTGACTTTCATTTGATTCAAAAAGATTTGTTTGAATGTGTTTTACTTTCATTTGATTCAATTAGCTTTGCTTGAATGTGTTTGACTTTAATTTGATTAAATTAGCTTTATCGAATGCATTTGACTTTCATTGGATTCAATTAGATTTCTTTGAATGTGATTGACTTTCATTGGATTCAATTAGCTTTTTTTTAATGTGTTTAATTATCATTTGATTCAATTAGCTTTGATTGAATGTGTTTGACTTTCATTTGATTCAAAAAGCTTTGGTTGAACGTGTTTGACTATCATTTTATTCAATTAGCTTTATTGAATGCATTTGACTTTCATTTGATTTAAAAAGATTTGTTTAAATGTGTTTTACTTTCATTTGATTCAATTAGCTTTGCTTAAATGTGTTTGACTTTCATTTGTTTTAATTAGCTTTATCGAATGCATTTGACTTTCATTTGATTCAAAAAGATTTGTTTGAATGTGTTTGACTTTCATTGGATTCAATTAGATTTCTTTGAATGTGATTGACTTTCATTGGATTCAATTAGCTTTTTTTGAATGTGTTTAATTATCATTTGATTCAATTAGCTTTGATTGAATGTGTTTGACTTTCATTTGATTCAAAAAGCTTTGTTTGAACGTGTTTGACTATCATTTTATTCAATTAGCTTTGTTTGAACGTGTTTGACTTTCATTTGATTCAATTAACTTTGTACAATACATTGTACTTTGATTTGATTAAATTAGTTTTGTTGAATGCATTAAACTTTAATTTCAATCAAAAAGCTTTGGTTCACTGTGTTTGACTTTCATTTGATTCAATTAGCTTTATTGAATGCATTTGACTTTCATTTGATTTAAAAAGATATGTTTAAATTTGTTTTACTTTCATTTGATTCAATTAGCTTTGCTTGAATGTGTTTGACTTTCATTTGATTAAATTAGCTTTATTAAATGCATTTGACTTTCATTTGATTCAAAAAAATTTGTTTGAATGTGTTTGACTTTCATTGGATTCAATTAGATTTGTTTGAATGTGTTTGACTTTCATTTGATTCAATTAGCTTTGTTGAATGCATTATTAGACTTTAATTTTATTCAAAAAGCTCTGTTTGAATGTGTTTGACTTTCCTTTGATTCAATTAGCTTTGCTTAAATGTATTTGACTTTCATTTGATTAAATTAGCTTTCTTTAATTGTGTTTGTCTTTTATTTGATTCAATTAGCTTTGTAGAATGCATTAGACTTTAATTTGAATCAAAAAGCTTTGGTTGACTGTGTTTGACTTTAGTTTGATTCAATAAGCTTTATTGAATGCATTTGACTTTTATTTGATTCAAAAAGCTCTGTTGAATGTGTTTCACTTTTATTTGATTCAATTAGCTTTGCTTGAATGTGTTTGACTTTCATTTGATTAAATTAGCTTTGTTGAATGCATTTGACTTTCGTTTGATTTATGAAGCTTTGTTTGAAAGTGTTTGACATGCATTTGATTTAATTAGCTTTGTTTGAACGTGTTTGACTTTAATTTGATTCAAAAACCTTTGTTTGAATGTGTTTGACTTTCATTTGATTCAACTTGCTTTGTTTAAATGTGTTTGACTTTCATTTGATTCAATCAGCTTTGTTTGAATGTGTTTGACTTTCATTTGATTCAATTAGCTTTGAAGAATGCATTTGACTTTCATTTGATTAAATTAGCTTTGTTGAATGCATTAAACTTTAATTTGAATCAAAAAACTTTGGTTCAATGTGTTTGACTTTCATTTGATTCAATTAGCTTTATTGAATGCATTTGACTTTCAATTGATTCAAAAAGATTTATTTGAATGTGTGTTTACTTTCATTTGATTCAATTAGCTTTGCTTGAATGTGTTTGACTTTCATTTGATTAAATTAGCTTTATTGAATGCATTTAACTTTTATTTGATTAAAAAAGATTTGGTTGAATGTGTTTGACTTTCATTAGATTCAATTAGATTTGTTTGAATGTGTTTGACTTTATTTGATTCAATTAGCTTTGTTGAATGCATCAGACTTTAATTTGGTTCAAAAAGCTTTTTTTGAATGTGTTTGATTATCATTTGATTCAATTAGCTTTGTTTGAATGTGTTTGACTTTTATTTGATTCAATTAGCTTTGCTTGAATGTGTTTGACTTTCATTTGATTAAATTAGCTTTATTGAATGCATTTAACTTTTATTTGATTCAAAAAGATTTGGTTGAATGTGTTTGACTTTCATTAGATTCAATTAGATTTGTTTGAATGTGTTTGTCTTTCATTTGATTCAATTAGCTTTGTTGAATGCATCAGACTTTATTTTGATTCAAAAAGCTTTTTTTGAATGTGTTTGATTATCATTTGATTCAATTAGCTTTGTTTGAATGTGTTTGACTTTTATTTGATTCAAAAAGCTTTGTTTGAACGTGTTTGACTTTCATTTTATTCAATTAGCTTTGTTTAATTTAGTTTGAATTCCATTTGATTCAATTAGCTTTGTACAATGCATTTTACTTTCATTTGATTTAATTAGCTTTATTGAAAGTATTTGACTTTCATTTGATTCCGAAAGCTTTGTTTGAATTTGTTTTATTTTCATTTGATTTAATTAGCTTTGTTTAAATGTGTTTGACTTTTATTTGATTCAAAAAGCTTTATTTGAATGTGTTTGACTTTCATTTGATTCAATTAGCTTTGTTTGAATGTGTTTGACTTTTATTTGATTCTTTTAGCTTTCTAGAATGCATTTGACTTTAATTTGATTCAAAAAGCTTTATTTGAATGTGTTTTACTTTCATTCGAATCAATTAGCTTTGATGAATGCATTTGACTTTCATTTGATTCAAAAAGCTCTGTTTGAATGTGTTTGACTTTCATTTGATTCAATTAGTTTTGCTTGAATGTGTTTGACTTTCATTTGATTAAATTAGCTTTGTTTAATTGTGTTTGACTTTTATTTGATTCAATTAGCTTTGTAGAATGCATTAGACTTTAATTTGAATCAAAAAGCTTTGGTTGACTGTGTTTGACTTTAGTTTGATTCAATAAGCTTTATCGAATGAATTTGACTTTTATTTGATTCAAAAAGCTCTGTTGAATGTGTTTCACTTTTATTTGATTCAATTAGCTTTGCTTGAATGTGTTTGACTTTCATTTGATTAAATTAGCTTTGTTGAATGCATTTGACTTTCATTTGATTTAGAAAGCTTTGTTTGAAAGTGTTTGACATGCATTTGATTTAACTAGCTTTGTTTGAACGTGTTTGACTTTAATTTGATTCATAAACCTTGGTTTGAATGTGTTTGGCTTTCATTTGATTCAACTTGCTTTGTTTAAATGTGTTTGACTTTCATTTGATTCAATCAGCTTTGTTTGAACGTGTTTGACTTTCATTTGATTCAATTAGCTTTGAAGAATGCATTTGACTTTAATTTGATTAAATTAGCTTTGTTGAATGCATTAAACTTTAATTTGAATCAAAAAGCTTTGGTTCACTGTGTTTGACTTTCATTTGATTCAATTAGCTTTATTGAATGCATTTGACTTTCATTTGATTCAAAAAGATTTGTTTGAATGTGTGTTTACTTTCATTTGATTCAATTAGCTTTGCTTGAATGTGTTTGACTTTCATTTGATTAAATTAGCTTTATTGAATGCATTTAACTTTTATTTGATTAAAAAAGATTTGGTTGAATGTGTTTGACTTTCATTAGATTCAATTAGATTTGTTTGAATGTGTTTGACTTCATTTGATTCAATTAGCTTTGTTGAATGCATCAGACTTTAATTTGGTTCAAAAAGCTTTTTTTGAATGTGTTTGATTATCATTTGATTCAATTAGCTTTGTTTGAATGTGTTTGACTTTTATTTGATTCAAAAAGCTTTGTTTGAACGTGTTTGACTTTCATTTTATTCAATTAGCTTTGTTTAAATGTGTTTGACTTTCATTTGATTCAATTAGCTTTGTACAATGCATTTGACTTTCATTTGATTTAATTAGCTTTATTGAATGTATTTGACTTTCATTTTATTCCGAAAGCTTTGTTTGAATGTGTTTTATTTTCATTTGATTTAATTAGCTTTGTTTAAATGTGTTTGACTTTTATTTGATTCAAAAAGCTTTGTTTGAATGTGTTTGACTTTCATTTGATTCAATTAGCTTTGTTTGAATGTGTTTGACTTTGATTTAATTTAATTAGCTTTGTACAATGCATTTGAATTTCATTTGATTAAATTAGCTTTGTTGAACGCATTAGACTTTAATTTGAATCAAAAAGCTTTGGTTCACTGTGTTTGACTTTCATTTGATTCAATTAGCTTTATTGAATGCATTTGACTTTCATTTGATTCAAAAAGATTTGTTTGAATGTGTTTTAGTTTCATTTTATTCAATTAGCTTTGCTTTAATGTGTTTGACTTTCATTTGATTAAATTAGCTTTATTAAATGCATTTGACTTTCATTTGATTCAAAAAAATTTGTTTGAATGTGTTTGACTTTCATTGGATTCAATTAGATTTGTTTGAATGTGTTTGACTTTCATTTGATTCAATTAGCTTTGTTGAATGCATTATTAGACTTTAATTTTATTCAAAAAGCTCTGTTTGAATGTGTTTGACTTTCCTTTGATTCAATTAGCTTTGCTTAAATGTATTTGACTTTCATTTGATTAAATTAGCTTTCTTTAATTGTGTTTGTCTTTTATTTGATTCAATTAGCTTTGTAGAATGCATTAGACTTTAATTTGAATCAAAAAGCTTTGGTTGACTGTGTTTGACTTTAGTTTGATTCAATAAGCTTTATTGAATGCATTTGACTTTTATTTGATTCAAAAAGCTCTGTTGAATGTGTTTCACTTTTATTTGATTCAATTAGCTTTGCTTGAATGTGTTTGACTTTCATTTGATTAAATTAGCTTTGTTGAATGCATTTGACTTTCGTTTGATTTATGAAGCTTTGTTTGAAAGTGTTTGACATGCATTTGATTTAATTAGCTTTGTTTGAACGTGTTTGACTTTAATTTGATTCAAAAACCTTTGTTTGAATGTGTTTGACTTTCATTTGATTCAACTTGCTTTGTTTAAATGTGTTTGACTTTCATTTGATTCAATCAGCTTTGTTTGAATGTGTTTGACTTTCATTTGATTCAATTAGCTTTGAAGAATGCATTTGACTTTCATTTGATTAAATTAGCTTTGTTGAATGCATTAAACTTTAATTTGAATCAAAAAGCTTTGGTTCAATGTGTTTGACTTTCATTTGATTCAATTAGCTTTATTGAATGCATTTGACTTTCAATTGATTCAAAAAGATTTATTTGAATGTGTGTTTACTTTCATTTGATTCAATTAGCTTTGCTTGAATGTGTTTGACTTTCATTTGATTAAATTAGCTTTATTGAATGCATTTAACTTTTATTTGATTCAAAAAGATTTGGTTGAATGTGTTTGACTTTCATTAGATTCAATTAGATTTGTTTGAATGTGTTTGTCTTTCATTTGATTCAATTAGCTTTGTTGAATGCATCAGACTTTATTTTGATTCAAAAAGCTTTTTTTGAATGTGTTTGATTATCATTTGATTCAATTAGCTTTGTTTGAATGTGTTTGACTTTTATTTGATTCAAAAAGCTTTGTTTGAACGTGTTTGACTTTCATTTTATTCAATTAGCTTTGTTTAATTTAGTTTGAATTCCATTTGATTCAATTAGCTTTGTACAATGCATTTGACTTTCATTTGGTTTAATTAGCTTTATTGAAAGTATTTGACTTTCATTTGATTCCGAAAGCTTTGTTTGAATTTGTTTTATTTTCATTTGATTTAATTAGCTTTGTTTAAATGTGTTTGACTTTTATTTGATTCAAAAAGCTTTATTTGAATGTGTTTGACTTTCATTTGATTCAATTAGCTTTGTTTGAATGTGTTTGACTTTTATTTGATTCTTTTAGCTTTCTAGAATGCATTTGACTTTAATTTGATTCAAAAAGCTTTATTTGAATGTGTTTTACTTTCATTCGAATCAATTAGCTTTGATGAATGCATTTGACTTTCATTTGATTCAAAAAGCTCTTTTTGAATGTGTTTGACTTTCATTTGATTCAATTAGTTTTGCTTGAATTTGTTTGACTTTCATTTGATTAAATTAGCTTTGTTTAATTGTGTTTGACTTTTATTTGATTCAATTAGCTTTGTAGAATGCATTAGACTTTAATTTGAATCAAAAAGCTTTGGTTGACTGTGTTTGACTTTAGTTTGATTCAATAAGCTTTATCGAATGAATTTGACTTTTATTTGATTCAAAAAGCTCTGTTGAATGTGTTTCACTTTTATTTGATTCAATTAGCTTTGCTTGAATGTGTTTGACTTTCATTTGATTAAATTAGCTTTGTTGAATGCATTTGACTTTCATTTGATTTAGAAAGCTTTGTTTGAAAGTGTTTGACATGCATTTGATTTAACTAGCTTTGTTTGAACGTGTTTGACTTTAATTTGATTCATAAACCTTGGTTTGAATGTGTTTGGCTTTCATTTGATTCAACTTGCTTTGTTTAAATGTGTTTGACTTTCATTTGATTCAATCAGCTTTGTTTGAACGTGTTTGACTTTCATTTGATTCAATTAGCTTTGAAGAATGCATTTGACTTTAATTTGATTAAATTAGCTTTGTTGAATGCATTAAACTTTAATTTGAATCAAAAAGCTTTGGTTCACTGTGTTTGACTTTCATTTGATTCAATTAGCTTTATTGAATGCATTTGACTTTCATTTGATTCAAAAAGATTTGTTTGAATGTGTGTTTACTTTCATTTGATTCAATTAGCTTTGCTTGAATGTGTTTGACTTTCATTTGATTAAATTAGCTTTATTGAATGCATTTAACTTTTATTTGATTAAAAAAGATTTGGTTGAATGTGTTTGACTTTCATTAGATTCAATTAGATTTGTTTGAATGTGTTTGACTTCATTTGATTCAATTAGCTTTGTTGAATGCATCAGACTTTAATTTGGTTCAAAAAGCTTTTTTTGAATGTGTTTGATTATCATTTGATTCAATTAGCTTTGTTTGAATGTGTTTGACTTTTGTTTGATTCAAAAAGCTTTGTTTGAACGTGTTTGACTTTCATTTTATTCAATTAGCTTTGTTTAAATGTGTTTGACTTTCATTTGATTCAATAAGCTTTGTACAATGCATTTGACTTTCATTTGATTTAATTAGCTTTATTGAATGTATTTGACTTTCATTTTATTCCGAAAGCTTTGTTTGAATGTGTTTTATTTTCATTTGATTTAATTAGCTTTGTTTAAATGTGTTTGACTTTTATTTGATTCAAAAAGCTTTGTTTGAACGTGTTTGACTTTCATTTTATTCAATTATCTTTGTTTGAATGTGTTTGACTTTCATTTAATTTAATTAGCTTTGTACAATGCATTTGAATTTCATTTGATTAAATTAGCTTTGTTGAACGCATTAGACTTTAATTTGAATCAAAAAGCTTTGGTTCACTGTGTTTGACTTTCATTTGATTCAATTAGCTTTATTGAATGCATTTGACTTTCATTTGATTCAAAAAGATTTGTTTGAATGTGTTTTAGTTTCATTTTATTCAATTAGCTTTGCTTGAATGTGTTTGACTTTTATTTGATTAAATTAGCTTTATTGAACGCATTTGACTTTCATTTGATTCAAAAAAATTTGTTTGAATGTGTTTGACTTTCATTGGATTCAATTAGATTTGTTTGAATGTGTTTGAATTTCATTTGATTCAATTAGCTTTGTTGAATGCATTATTAGACTTTAATTTTATTCAAAAAGCTCTGTTTGAATGTGTTTGACTTTCCTTTGATTCAATTAGCTTTGCTTCAACGTATTTGACTTTCATTTGATTAAATTAGCTTTTTTTAATTGTGTTTGTCTTTTATTTGATTCAATTAGCTTTGTAGAATGCATTAGAATTTAATTTGAATCAAAAAACTTTGGTTGACTGTGTTTGACTTTCGTTTGATTCAATTAGCTTTATTGAATGTATTTGACTTTTATTTGATTCACAAAACCCCTGTTTGAATGTGTTTCACTTCCATTTGATTCAATTAGCTTTGCTTGAATATGTTTGACTTTCATTTGATTAAATTATCTTTGTTGAATGCATTTCACTTTCATTTGATTTAGAAAGCTTTGTTTGAAAGAGTTTGACTTTCATTTGATTAAATTAGCTTTATTGAATGCATTTGACTTTCATTTGATTCAAAAAGCTTTATTTGAACGTGTTTGTCTTTCATTTTATTCAATTAGCTTTGTTTGAATGTGTTTGACTTTCATTTGATTCAATTAGCTTTGTACAATGAATTTGAATTTCATTTGATTAAATTAGCTTTGTTGAATGCATTAGACTTTAATTTGAATCAAAAAGCTTTGGTTCAATGTGTTTGACTTTCATTTAATTCAATTAGCTTTATTGAATTCATTTGACTTTCATTTGATTCAAAAAGATTTGTTTGAATGTGTTTTACTTTCATTTGATTCAATTAGCTTTGCTTGAATGTGTTTGACTTTAATTTGATTAAATTAGCTTTCTCGAATGCATTTGACTTTCATTTGATTCAAAAAGATTTGTTTGAATGTGTTTGACTTTCATTGGATTCAATTAGATTTGTTTGAATGTGTTTGACTTTCATTTGATTCAATTAGCTTTGTTGAATGCATTAGACTTTAATTTGAATCAAAAAGCTTTGGTTCACTGTGTTTGACTTTCATTTGATTCAATTAGCTTTATTGAATTCATTTGACTTTCATTTGATTCAAAAAGATTTGTTTGAATGTGTTTTACTTTCATTTGATTCAATTAGCTTTGCTTGAATGTGTTTGACTTTAATTTGATTAAATTAGCTTTATCGAATGCATTTGACTTTCATTGGATTCAATTAGATTTCTTTGAATGTGATTGACTTTCATTGGATTCAATTAGCTTTTTTTTAATGTGTTTAATTATCATTTGATTCAATTAGCTTTGATTGAATGTGTTTGACTTTCATTTGATTCAAAAAGCTTTGGTTGAACGTGTTTGACTATCATTTTATTCAATTAGCTTTATTGAATGCATTTGACTTTCATTTGATTTAAAAAGATTTGTTTAAATGTGTTTTACTTTCATTTGATTCAATTAGCTTTGCTTAAATGTGTTTGACTTTCATTTGTTTTAATTAGCTTTATCGAATGCATTTGACTTTCATTTGATTCAAAAAGATTTGTTTGAATGTGTTTGACTTTCATTGGATTCAATTAGATTTCTTTGAATGTGATTGACTTTCATTGGATTCAATTAGCTTTTTTTGAATGTGTTTAATTATCATTTGATTCAATTAGCTTTTATTGAATGTGTTTGACTTTCATTTGATTCAAAAAGCTTTGTTTGAACGTGTTTGACTATCATTTTATTCAATTAGCTTTGTTTGAACGTGTTTGACTTTCATTTGATTCAATTAACTTTGTACAATACATTGTACTTTGATTTGATTAAATTAGTTTTGTTGAATGCATTAAACTTTAATTTCAATCAAAAAGCTTTGGTTCACTGTGTTTGACTTTCATTTGATTCAATTAGCTTTATTGAATGCATTTGACTTTCATTTGATTTAAAAAGATATGTTTAAATTTGTTTTACTTTCATTTGATTCAATTAGCTTTGCTTGAATGTGTTTGACTTTCATTTGATTAAATTAGCTTTATTAAATGCATTTGACTTTCATTTGATTCAAAAAAATTTGTTTGAATGTGTTTGACTTTCATTGGATTCAATTAGATTTGTTTGAATGTGTTTGACTTTCATTTGATTCAATTAGCTTTGTTGAATGCATTATTAGACTTTAATTTTATTCAAAAAGCTCTGTTTGAATGTGTTTGACTTTCCTTTGATTCAATTAGCTTTGCTTAAATGTATTTGACTTTCATTTGATTAAATTAGCTTTCTTTAATTGTGTTTGTCTTTTATTTGATTCAATTAGCTTTGTAGAATGCATTAGACTTTAATTTGAATCAAAAAGCTTTGGTTGACTGTGTTTGACTTTAGTTTGATTCAATAAGCTTTATTGAATGCATTTGACTTTTATTTGATTCAAAAAGCTCTGTTGAATGTGTTTCACTTTTATTTGATTCAATTAGCTTTGCTTGAATGTGTTTGACTTTCATTTGATTAAATTAGCTTTGTTGAATGCATTTGACTTTCGTTTGATTTATGAAGCTTTGTTTGAAAGTGTTTGACAAGCATTTGATTTAATTAGCTTTGTTTGAACGTGTTTGACTTTAATTTGATTCAAAAACCTTTGTTTGAATGTGTTTGACTTTCATTTGATTCAACTTGCTTTGTTTAAATGTGTTTGACTTTCATTTGATTCAATCAGCTTTGTTTGAACGTGTTTGACTTTCATTTGATTCAATTAGCTTTGAAGAATGCATTTGACTTTAATTTGATTAAATTAGCTTTGTTGAATGCATTAAACTTTAATTTGAATCAAAAAGCTTTGGTTCACTGTGTTTGACTTTCATTTGATTCAATTAGCTTTATTGAATGCATTTGACTTTCATTTGATTCAAAAAGATTTGTTTGAATGTGTGTTTACTTTCATTTGATTCAATTAGCTTTGCTTGAATGTGTTTGACTTTCATTTGATTAAATTAGCTTTATTGAATGCATTTAACTTTTATTTGATTAAAAAAGATTTGGTTGAATGTGTTTGACTTTCATTAGATTCAATTAGATTTGTTTGAATGTGTTTGACTTCATTTGATTCAATTAGCTTTGTTGAATGCATCAGACTTTAATTTGGTTCAAAAAGCTTTTTTTGAATGTGTTTGATTATCATTTGATTCAATTAGCTTTGTTTGAATGTGTTTGACTTTTATTTGATTCAAAAAGCTTTGTTTGAACGTGTTTGACTTTCATTTTATTCAATTAGCTTTGTTTAAATGTGTTTGACTTTCATTTGATTCAATTAGCTTTGTACAATGCATTTGACTTTCATTTGATTTAATTAGCTTTATTGAATGTATTTGACTTTCATTTTATTCCGAAAGCTTTGTTTGAATGTGTTTTATTTTCATTTGATTTAATTAGCTTTGTTTAAATGTGTTTGACTTTTATTTGATTCAAAAAGCTTTGTTTGAATGTGTTTGACTTTCATTTGATTCAATTAGCTTTGTTTGAATGTGTTTGACTTTGATTTAATTTAATTAGCTTTGTACAATGCATTTGAATTTCATTTGATTAAATTAGCTTTGTTGAACGCATAAGACTTTAATTTGAATCAAAAAGCTTTGGTTCACTGTGTTTGACTTTCATTTGATTCAATTAGCTTTATTGAATGCATTTGACTTTCATTTGATTCAAAAAGATTTGTTTGAATGTGTTTTAGTTTCATTTTATTCAATTAGCTTTGCTTTAATGTGTTTGACTTTCATTTGATTAAATTAGCTTTATTGAATGCATTTGACTTTCATTTGATCAAAAAAATTTGTTTGAATGTGTTTGACTTTCATTGGATTCAATTAGATTTGTTTGAATGTGTTGACTTTCATTTGATTCAATTAGCTTTGTTGAATGCATTATTAGACTTTAATTTTGATTCAAAAAGCTCTATTTGATTTTGAATGTGTTTGATTCTTCATTTGATTCAATTAGCTTTGCTTAGAAATTGTATTTGACTTTCATTTGATTAATTAGCTTTCTTTTAATTGTGTTTGACTTTATTTGATTCAATTAGCTTTGTAGACTTTCATTTGATTCAATTTTGAGACTTTAATTTTGAATGTCTTTCAAAAATTAGCTTTGGTTGACTTTGTTGTTTGACTTTCATTTGATTCAATTAGTGTTTGACTTTCATTTGATTCAATTAGCTTTGAATGCATTGACTTTATTTGATTCAAAAAGCTTTGGTTCATGTTTTGAATGTGTTTCATTTGACTTTCATTTGATTCTTCCATTTGATTCAATTAGCTTTGCTTGAATGTGTTTGACTTTCATTTGATTAAATTAGCTTTATTGAATGCATTTAACTTTTATTTGATTCAAAAA